>JAODUG010055877.1:0-14994 GCA_027564795.1 Aphredoderus sayanus
ACAACAGGAGGGTTAAAAGGCACAACAAACAAAAATATACATGAAGAAGTCATTAATAAAGAAATACATACACACAGCACTGACAATAAAGAGATCTACACATTCAGACACAATAAGGTACTGCCATCTGATATAATATAAGATATAATAAGGACAACAGGAGGGTTACTAGGGAACGGTTGGCCATTTTAGTTATCACGAAAATGAAATGGATGGTTCAATTATTTAGAAATGTACAGGTTACCTTTTCTAGTGTCTTTTGTTCAATATAGTAACCATCAGAACAATACTGTAAATGTTTGCAACACTGGCATTTTGAAACAGGGCCTTATGTACTGTAATTGAATAAGTAAAGTATGTGTTTGGAAACAATGGATAATTTTGCCAGTAATCCTTAATGTCCCCAATCTTTTTGGAAAATGTAATTTTTCCACTAAAGCCTGCCCTAATAATATAGAACACCTTTCAACCTATAATCAAGCTAAAATTAATCTGTTATCTCTTCTCACATGCTAATGCAATTTTGCATTATAGGCTAGCTAGCAATTCTAACAGACAGATTTTGGCAGTTGGGAAATTGATGACAATAGAAAGTCATACACCACCACATTAGTATTGTCTTTGCTAATGAAAAGGTAATTTTTATATTTACATAAACAAAATGCACATACCTGACCTGTTAGGCAGATGTCTGCGGTTTAAATCTCAGGTTACGGTTATTGTCATGGAAACATGGCAATATTCTCCAGAGGAGGTCAGAAATGTTGCCAGAATTATTTGTATTACTGACTAATTGTAATTATTTTATCTAAGTTAAATGGCTGCTGTACATTCATATACACGAGTGTAATAATATACTGTTAATGTAACCCCTTTAAAGTCGAACCAGTAAAGCAGGTTTCCACACACAGTACAGTATATGTTTAGCAATGCTCTTAGATATTCAACTACAAGCCTTTGACCTTGGAAAATAGTATAATACGGGTTAAGAAGGGAAATAAAGGGACGGTTGGATGGCTCTGTCTCACGGTGATGAATGCAGGTGTCAGGTGCTTGCGATGCCGAGCTCGCACCCCCGTTGCGTTGCCATGGAAATGTCACATTAAAAATCCCTGAATGATGCATGTCAATTATGGCCCCCACTGTGATGGGCCACTTGCTAAATTTGCCGCAGTTTGATTTCTGCAGAAATGTGGCTTTAGTTTGCACTGTGTGTGTGCCTTCTCTGATTGCAATGTAATAGGAAGTACAGGAAGGGTTTTGGCTCTATAGGCAATATTTACAATACATTTACTTTTTCATGAAATAAATTTCACAGAATTTCACAACCCGTGATACATTTCACAAATGTTATGATCAACGGTGTTTTACATTTTTACAAATGTAAAAAATATGTCAGCAAATATAACTTTATAAAGAACTACTCAAATAAAAACAAACATTTCTAGTGGTATGAAAGATCCAAAAACAAGGCTTTGTAATTTTAGAAAAATAACATGACTGCCTTGTTTGTGCATTTTTATACCACTAGATACCCTTTTGTGGTTATAATTCTTCTTTTGATTTTGCATAACAATTGCCATTATTATTATTATTATTATTATTATTATTATTATTATTATTATGCATGCTTACAGTGATTCACTGATGTGGAATATAAAGACATTGCCTTTTTCTTTTACATTTTATGTATATAACACAAAACAGCTATTGAGCTTTGAGACCCACAGCACAGAAGCAAAACGTATTTAGAAATATCTTCATAACTAGGACCAAAACTGTCACACAGATGGATGTCCTGGTTAGGAACTAGGGCCGAGTAACTTTCTAACTTCATTCAAAGCACTAGATTGGTAAATGTTACTATAAAGAACATATTAGCCTAGATGTGTGCTGTACATCCCTTGGCTATCTTGTCAGTGTTGTGATTTATTTTAAGATCCTCTTTCTGATCTTTTAGTTTCCTGAATAAACTGTAAATGTTCCTTGAGTGTTGTGAAGACACAACCAGGCCAGTTGCTCTGCGGGGACACAACAAACGGTTGGTTATGAACCGTTATAGCTGGGACCCACATAGCACAGTTTGGTCTGCATTTCCTTTCCTTCAGTTACTTACCGTACAGTACAGTGCCATTTTTTCACAAAGCAAAACTTTCTTAGTTATTCTTCTTAACTGTTTGCTGTAGTGCTTCTCCACAATGAAGAGAAATTATTGAAAGCTTGTTAGAACATAAAACCAGATGTTTTATTGTAAAATTATATTTTATTTATAAAATATTTCGTGATTTATCTGCTGTTTATAATTATATTTATTTGCAATTGTACATATTCAAACACTGCTAATGTTGAAAAAAAACAGGGGTTGCTACTTTTTAACCATCATAAGCAAAAATAAATCACAGGTTATAAATATAATATATAACCTACATATGCATTTACTGTTATTGTTACACAAAAAGTATTACCAATAAATCTACTGTATGTAGTGTGTAGTCCCCACCTGTCACTCAAAATACTGTATGTGGCTAAACTGTATACACTCAACAGGAAGAGAGAAAGAACACTGTAATGTACTCTGACCATGGTAAAAGGGCAACACTGAGAAATTCTACTGTTCAAGTAATTGATTTAACCTTCTCAATTTCCACAAATCTCAAGACCAGGACCTCTTTGAAAAACTACCTGGAAAGGTCAAAATGCTTCATAAAAACTCTCACTTGCTGAGTATTGACATGATATTCTGCAGTGGTAACTGCCTTTTTCTGGTCCAGAAAGTGTGTTAAAGGCCAGATGTTTGCCCATTCTTCTGTAGAATGGTTTCTAATCCATTTGCCCCTTGAAATGAAAACAAGTTTAGCACAGAAACAAAATGAACCAACATAACATGACAACGAAAAGTGTATGCATCAAATAAGTGTTAATATTCTTTCGCGGCCCACAGTTTGAATATAGCGCATTAAATCATCATGGTGTACAATTTGACTCCCCAAGCCCCAAAACAAACTATTACCAGTGCACTGTTGCCATTTATATTAGTTTATTAATTTCATATGCACAGAAAAATATACAATTTAAAATTCAAGCTTCGGCAAAAATGCTCATAGTAAACAACAAGCTATAGCTAGCATGAGAGTCAGTCTTATGCAGAGCAAGAACAAGGATTGTTGTGGGAAGGATCTGTCATGTGATCCCATTCACACCTGATATTACTGTAGTCTGTGGGCTATTGTACATTCAGAGAGACAATGCACGTGATAGGCTGACTGGTGTTTGGGTGGTTGACTCTTAAGTGAAAGGTTGTGGGGTCGATCTCTGCTGTCCCTAACCGCATGCATCCCTGTGCACGCTGCCTCGCCCCTAGACTCCAACCTCCTCCCTTCATCAGCAGTACGTCATACGCAACTCCGTGCTGAACATCGAATACATAATAACCCCTGTAAACTAGACAGCACTTTCAGGAAGTGGTACTGTCAATTTCCATTGACTGTTAGCATTGTCTGACCCACAGGTATACGCTAGTGCAGTGCTTTATTTACTAATTTCAGCTTTCCGATGTATGTTTAGCAGTAACAGTAGCCTATTTATTTAACAGATTTACAACACCTGCAAACAGCCAGAGTCCTGCAATGAAGTTTCCCAACAAATTCCTCAGTATATGTAACATCCGACCTGGTTATTGAGTTATGTGCTGTAGTTGGTCGTCGTGCATGTCAATCAAGACACCTCTCCTGTCAAGTAGGCAGGTCTTGATGCAGCTAGTCAGCGCTGCTGTGGAAAGCTGGCTCTACAAGACTACCTAAAATACCTGCTCCTTCAATAACGTGTTATTGTACTCACTTTGGATAAAAGTGTTTGATAATGTACCTGATTGCACACAATTGCACAGGTGTGTCTACCTCTTTTTTCTAAGTTTTTGGCATTTATCTGCTACTTTTACATTGACACAATACATGCAGTTCCCTCTCTCTGTATGTATTTTATATAGCCTTGCTCTTGAACAAATGTAAGGACAGCCCTTTTCATTACTGTGCCCTTGATTCAGATTCTATACAGCCAATATTATTCGAAAACTTAAAACAGCGAGGGACAGATAATGCCAGGAGCACGCTCTCTCTGGACCTTGGTGCTCCAGATGGATCATTTCAATCATCGCAACACCTACGGTCGTTCTTTCAGAAGATGTCTTGCATGGAGTCATTTGCAGAGTTGCTCCATTACGTGACTCAGATTGCAGGCGGGAAGCGGTCCACTTAATAACACGAAGTCATCACACAGCATTCTGCACCAGCACTAAAGGCGCACTGCTCTTTTAGTAATAATAGTATTTGCATTAACAACTATAGATGTTTTTATTCTTTTTTTTTTTTTTAGCTTTTTATTTTTTTTTTTTTTTTTTTTTGCTAGATTGGCATTACAATAAGTTTATACTTGACATTCAATTGGTCTGAAGAATGTAAACCTGTCTGGATGCAGAGATAACGACACACAGTGGTAACATCGCAAGATACTGTAGAACACTTCAACACCGAGAGCGATGACTTCACAGAGAGAGAGAGAGAGAGAGAGAGAGAGAGAGACAGAGAGAGAGAGAGAGAGAGGAGAAGCTTTCACACAGTTAACGTGTATGACTTGCACCGTAGTTTACACGTTTACAATATACACACTGTAGCTGTAAATATTCAAATAGAATGTCTATACAGAGATCACGTGACACACAGTCATAATTATGCTGACGATGCATTGCGGAGAATGCGTTCCCTCGCTATGACATCAAACGCCCTAAATACATTGTGCTAGAAAAACACCAACATTGTTGTACAAAATATTGAAAACAGAACCAAAGGCCTCACATCCACCGCACATTGTCCACGTGTCTTCTGCAGGTGAAGTGTGAATGAGCCATTGTCCGTGTTGCCCACCGACAGCACATTAGGTCTGCTAGGTTGTACAAAACAGGACCCGGGATTTATAAGGTTTCATCCAATAGGAGCGCAATACCTGTTAGGGGACACCATTTTGGATCTAGTCTGCTAGCATGTAGTTGATGACAACTGTCGGTTTTCGTGCTACAATGTAGGCCTATAGCGTTTTATTTTTATTTTTTATATATATGCTTGTATTGCTGTTGTATTTACTCATGACATTGCTGTTTGGTCAGTGTGGTAAAATATAATTGAATCCACACTTACAAGTTGGGTGTGTTGATTTTACATTGATGTAATCATTTAAATCCAAGGTAAACTTAACTGCTCCTATTGTTAGACACTTTATAAGCCAAGTACAAACTAGTAGGATTCGAAGGGCAAAGCACCAATACCACCATACAAACACAATGCAGTTATTCCTGCTAGAGAGCTTCCGGGAGCTATAACAGACTTTGCTTGGCATTTTAAGGCAATGTATTTCATTAGGATTGTTCTTCTCAGAAAAAAGGCAAAAGAGTAAACACAAACAAAAGGAGAAGGGCATTGTTGTAAGTTCCATCCGCTTGCACGGCTGTTGTTGATAAGATGCCATCAATGGAAAAGCGCGTCACAGGGTAGGTGACCAAACTGACATTATGGACATGCCTGTTACTGTAGGCTACAGCCCACATGGACCCCACATACTGTAGTCTCCAAAAGATATGTAATTTGTTCCGTCATAACAGTAAACTGTACTGGTCCTCCAGGCACATATTTGCTCCTTATCAGGAGAGGTCAAATCACGTTAGGGGAATGGCCGTGGAATATTGGCCTGTGGCATATTCGACTCGGCACATCCCTGGACCAATCTCAATGCAAAGTTGGTTCCAAATTCAAATCCAAACATGATGGTGAGTGCGATTGACACACACACACTCTGGGCATGTCACGCATGCATGTGTAACAAATAGCAAACCACAGCGAAAGATCAATTTGAAGCACAGATCTCATAGGAGATGTATGACATTGCATTCAACAGGCAGAAAACATAAAAAAGATGTTGCACTTAATGAATTTGTTTTAAAAAATATATATATAAAATGGACACCAAAGATAAGAGGTAATAATCTAATCTAAACAACGCTCTTCTACAGTAGTGAATATCGAAATAACACAAAACACACATTTAAAGGAGACACCAACCCTTAATCACAATTCAAACGTTACTTCTATAACCCTTGTGATGTCCTCTGGGTCAAAATGACCCAAATCACTAGCTCTTTGTGGAAGATAGAAGGCGCTAAACCTAATTCTACAGCTTACACACACATATGATGTGCACTGCTGGCACAGCAAGGTGTGACTTTGAAACCCAAGCACAACAGGAGGGTTAAAAGGAACAAAAAACAACGCAAATACACACAGCAATGGCAATTAAAAAGCACACAAATCATACACAATCAGATGGCGCCGCCAGGCGGCCAAATGTGAGATTTTTAAGGACATCACTAGGGTTAACTTCAATGTTAATTCCAAGGGAATTACACACACACACACACACACACACACACACACACACACACACACACACAAACCTGATCCCAAGTGCTTTCGGTTAGAAACTTAGAAAACCCAAAGCCACCTGTCCTCTGCTCCACTGGCAGTTGGGAGGGTTAATCCGTGGACTGTTTAAAAGCTAAAAAGCATATACAGATCTCTTTAGAATGTGCAGGTTCAAAGGTCATAGGTTGGACATTTGACTGGTCCATTGCACTGTTAAAAAAAACTGTGTTGCTCAATTTACTGTCCATGATTGTACGCTAATTATTTCCTGTAAACAACTAACAAGTTAGTAATAATAAGTTAACACGTTTGTTCATGTATAAAAATCATTCATTTTCCTGCTAAAAATATATGGACGTTTTTCCCACTAAATGACTAATGTGAGGCTTTGGCCCAAAATTAAAATAATATACACCTTAAAACATCAAGTAAATCTAGTCCAATGGGTCTGCTACTTGGAACCAAATGGCTGTATGTCACAGGGGGTTGAATTCTGCCTTAGGGTTGATATCCACTTTAAGACACAAAGATAAGAGAGCCCCTTTGTCCCGATGAAGATGGAGTCAAACATGACCCCTTCACTGTGGTGTTAGTGTAGTCAGATGTACCCCAAATGTACCCAGGAGGGATAATAGCCCCCCAGTTAATTACATAATCTGATTCACCAAACCATAAGTTAGTACACAAAGCCAACCCAGCCACAGCCTGGCAAATCCCCCATTACCATCAACACATCATCAATAGTTAAGAGTTGAATGGTAATTCAGAGGGGTATATGTCCCACTATTATGCCATGCTTAGAAATATTTATGTTCCATTTTGAGCAGAACCTTCTCCTGAGATACTGCTCAGGTCCCTCCCCGGGCTGCAGGGCTATGTTCTGAAGCCCGGCTGCATGCTCCTGTACAGATGTAGGGGTGGAGAAGGCTTTGAGTGTAGAAGCATTGTAGAGAGGAGTAGGAGAGAGGAGCGAGGCCAACCACAGCAACGGTGTGGGAAGGGCTTGTTGTAACTTTTCAAGAAGTGTTTCTTTAAGAAGCTTTCTATATCTTTAATATAGTTTACTTGAGAACCCTTAAAGTCACTTCAAATAGTTCAACAAAAGATTTAACAGCTTTAGTGTTTGCAATCAGTTCTCAAATGTGGGCAAGTTAACTAGTTTTAACCACAAAGATTGTTTTATTGAAACAATTCTGCATGTGTTGTTTTGTCCAGGTCAACGCTGCTTTGTTCCAGTTTCTTTGTTTCTTTTAGTTCTCTAGACTAGTGTGTTTGTTTGGAGACACAGATGTCCCAGTAGTGTGACCTATAGGCCACAGCAGGGGAAACGCTGGTGAAGTGGGTTAACGAATGTTGGCATTAGGTCTCTTCCTCTTACTCTTCCTCAGTCCCTCCAGTTGAATTGTCCAGGGCAGCCAGCTGTACATGTGGGCTCTGCAAGGCTCGGACCTCTTCAACAGACACTTCAGACACTTATGGCCTACTGACCCGAGCAAGGCAGTGTGCTACCCTGATCTAGATGTTTATAGTCAAACGTTCACTTGTGTTTTAGTGTAGCAGGAGTATTTGAAGTCCTCCGAGTCTTCACAACTAGAACTAGAACATATATCCATTTACACTTGGCCTCCATTTAACCGCTTTAAACTATTCCAATAACATGAACCAATAAGCACATAATCAACAGCTTTTACAGCTGCATATAATATGATATATATTAGCATTGATCTGGGGGCCCGTGTGGTCCTCACAGCTGAAGAGACACACTGGCTTCTATGCGGTCTCCATGCAGTTCAATGGGTGCCTATTTCCCAGGCCGCCCACGCGTGATGGAGGCTGTCAATGCCGTCAGATTGGCCTGTCTGCCTTTTCTCCCTCACTGGGAGCTTTGCTCACGATGACACAGGCTCTTGCTCCAACGTCGCATTTCAGGTCATTGTTAAAATCCTCCTGTTGTCCTATGGGTCAAAATGACCCGGTGCACTAACCTTTTAATTCCAGCAGAGGGCGTTAACCACAACATGGACATATGACGGGCTGCGGTTGACGCCCTCTGCTGGCACACTAAGGTACTGCGTTTTAAACTCAAGGACAACAGGAAGGTTAATACA
Source organism: Aphredoderus sayanus (assembly GCA_027564795.1). NCBI lineage: Eukaryota > Metazoa > Chordata > Actinopteri > Percopsiformes > Aphredoderidae > Aphredoderus > Aphredoderus sayanus. The sequence goes on from JAODUG010055877.1 coordinate 8,576, forward strand.
ACATCAGCGTTTTCTGCAAGGTGCCTCTGCCAACATGGATTGTTTTGCTTGATTGTTTAGGAGAAGAAGAAAAAAAACATTTCCCCAAAACCTTGATGGCACAAAGAGGATTCTTGTCTTCCTATCGACCCGTTCCACACCTGGGCATCCTGAAATAAATATATAAACACTGTACAATATTGTTGTATTGTATTGTTGTATTGATTGTTGTGTCCATACGCTGTCCTTGGACATTAGTCTGCCTCCTCTCCACACCCCCATCTGCCATCTAGGGGGTATACAGCAGCCACCGACATTTCCCAGAATCCCTCAGCAGAGCCCTCTCTGTCTCCTGCTTCCACACTGCACATTCCCACGTTCCCTAGATCCGCTTCCCGTCCTCCGCCTCCCCGCCCTCCGCCCCCTCTACCTCCCCCGCCTCCTCCCCCCACTCCCCCCACTCCTCCTCCTCCTCCGCCTCCCCCTCCCAGGCCCAGGCCAGCCTCCTGGCTGGGGGCCGGAGGGGGCGGCGGGGCGCTGGCGGCGGCTGGGAGGCGGGATGAGGAGGAGGAGGAGGGGGCTCGTGCCGCTAGAGGGTGGTTATCTGGGTCAGCTCCGTGTTGGAGCTCCCCGAGCACGGGGTGCGGTCCTGCAGGCGCCGCGGGGGGTCGACGCCCACCAGGGGGAGCTCCACGCCTAGTCACGCCGGATTGGGCGTCCCGCCCCCGCCGCCACGATCCCCACCGGCTCCGCCTCCCGCCCCGCCCAGCCCCTCCCCGCCGCCGCCGCTGCCCGTCTTGCGGCCGTAGGCGGCGGCCACCTCGCGGGCGATGCTGTGCATGCGGCCCGACGGCCGGCCGTCCAGGCGGAAGAGCGGCGGACGGCAGAACTCGCGGAAGCAGCGCTTGAAGTTCTCGTCCAGGAAGGCGTAGAGCACCGGGTTCAGGCTGCTGTTGGCGTAGCTGAGCGCGATGCACAGGTGCATCAGCACCAGCGTGGACAGGCTGCCCAGCGTGAAGCCCAGCCACTGGGCCAGCGCCATGATCTGCACGGGCGTCCAGCACAGCACGAAGGCAGCCACCACCACCAGAACCATGCGCGTGATGCGCCGCAGGTTGCGGTCCTTCTCCTTGGAGCCCGACAGGATGCGTACGCTACGCAGCCGCTTCACCATCAGGCTGTAGCACACGCTGATGATCGCCACGGGGATGAGGAAGGAGAAGAGGAAGACGCAGGTGCCGAAGATCGGCTGCCAGTAGCTGCTGGGGTCCGGCAGCACCACGATGCACTCCACACCTGGCGGGGAAAGGGGAGAGAGGGGAGAGTACTGCGGTTGATTGCGAACACTATGTCATCGTTCCCATTGAGCTAGCGGCTAGCGACCTTAGCAGTTTGCTAGTGACCATAATTAGCAGTTTGCTAGAAACCATAGTTAGCAGTTAGCTAGTGACCATAGCAGCTAGCTGGCAACCATAATTAGTAGTTAGCTAGCAACTATTGTTAACTAGCAACCATAGTTAGTTAGCGACCATAGCAGCTAGCTGGCAACCGTAGTTAGCAGTTAGCTAGCGACCATAGTTAGATAGCGACCATAGCAGCTAGCTGGCAACCATAGTTAGCAGTTAGCTAGCGACTATAGTTAGCTAGCGACCATAGTTAGATAGCTATTTATAAATGTTTTCAACCTTTCATTAAAGAAAATAAAGATGATATATATTTTCTTGTCTTCCATGTTTTTTAAAAAGTGTCTGTAAGCCACAGTTCCCTCTGTGGGACAATACATTTTCCAATCCAAAATATATCATCAAACACCAATATCAGCTGGATATGGACAGTAGGAAGGAAAATGAGAGCGACAGAAATAGAAACGTTTAAGAGTCCTCTACTCAGGATGGGGGAATGTCACTAACCAGCGGGTAGATAATTGCATCTCCCTGGTCCCCATCTGTCCTTCACCTGAGAACTGGAATGAGTGCACAAGAACTCTGTTGCCACCCGATCTGAGTGCAATTATATTTAGATGCGTGGAAGGTTGGGAGGGACTTGGGAATTTATGTCGTGCAGTTTACAGCTTACTTTTAAGCTAGCTTCGCTACGCTATAAAGGACCGGAGGAAAGAGGGAGAAAGGAGTGCCTTTTGTTTTTTGTTTTTTACAAATGAAAATTACAGCCGAGACGTCAACAGCATCTGATTTGAGGAGACACAGCATGTCACAGCCTCTGCATACGGTGACATTCCTCACTTTATTTATGAAGCCCTGCCAAGACTGACTCACATCTGATGCTATACTCTGTTATGCTTCTGCATTTTTAATATGGTAAAAGGCTTTTATAGTAGGGAGTTAGCATGCGCACACACACAAACACAGGTACATACACACACACACCTTTATTGCACTGTTATGAGAAACCATGAAACAGTGACATTAGAGGCCAAAACAGAATGATGTATTATACCTGGTGGGTGCTGTAATCTCTAACCCATCTCAGCAAACATGCCGGGCACACATTGGACGGAATTAAACCCATCTCCCTGCTGTTATTACTTCACAGTTGCTCATCTGTTGATCAACAAGGCAGGGCAATTCCAGGAGGTACACTAATAATATAATATAATATATTATAATATCGCAGATGCGAATGACATCCGTGTCTTTTGCATAATGAAATGTAAATAAAAGAACAGTAGTAGGCCCACAGGCAGAATGGTCACTCATTTGTTCATTCATTCTTTCATTAATCATTTGTTAATGAATTAATGAATGAATTAATGAATTAATTCATTCAGCTGTTCAATATTTCATTCGTTCATTCGTCTGCCAGCTTTCTCTCCCTCGTTCCATACAGTACATCTCGTCTGTTAACATCCCCCTCCCCCCTCCCTCCCCCTTCCCTCCCCCCTCCCTCCCCCCTTCACCCGTCCTGCTCATCTCATCGCTTTCTATCGGAGGGTAATGGCGGCGTACTTTCCCCGTTTTCTATTCCTGCCTTACTCCGCCCCCCGTTCCCCCTCCTGCTGTCTCTGTCTACCTTTCATTTCTTCTCCGGCTGAGCACAATAGCTTCTCTCTCCGGGGGCCAGCGCTCATTACATCTGCTGTGATTGGACGCCACAGTGTCCCAACACACACACACAGACATCGGCCCAGTGACCGCGGCCGCCTACAGACGTCACCCCCCCACTTCAAATACACCCTATATGACTCCTATTCAACAGCTGGGATCATAATCCACCCCCCCCAGTCCCTATTTCATCCTCCATGGAGATGTTAACCTTGTTTCATTGTACAGCTTTATCTCCGGAGAGGCTGGTCTCCACACTTTATGTTCACCTGTCGCTCCTCTGTAATATTCACAGATAAATTGTCCAATCAGCACACCTGCATGATCTTTGTTCCCCGAACCTTTCCCAGAGGTTAATAGCATTCCGGCCATGATCGAGTGGGGGAGTGGTTGGGGGGTGGTGGGGCAGTAATTTCCCACAATAAAGACAATATGTGAAAATACAATATTTGAGTATGGAGTTTTACATGATTGCCTCTTTAATTGACATGTGCTTTGCTGGTTTAATGCCACATACCATGTGACGTGTAGAGTAAGGAATATAATATTGTTGCGTGTGTTATTTGCGGACAGGCTTATGCAGACTGTAAATGCTATTAAAGGTTCTACAGAAAAACTGGACTTCCACACCATGTCTTGGTCTTCCTCTTGGCACATTGTGATGCTTGGATGCTAGCTAGAGTATAGACAGAAAGCTAAAGAGATAGCGAGAGAACACTTGTTTTTATCAAACACAATCTGCAGCGATGCCTGATACAGGTAAGCTGAATTATAACTGAAAAAATATAACACATAAAAACCTATACAGACAGTCCTGATATCAACACAAAAATATTCAAAACATTATAAATTTTTACTGTGTCTTAACAGTGTGATTCTTCCATCTTCAGAGAGAAAGAGAGAGAGAGAGATAGAGAAAGAGAGAGAGAGAGAGAGAAAGAGAGAGACAGAGAGAGAGAGAGAGAGAGAGAGAGAATTTGATCAGACAACTCTGCAGTGCTGTGTTTGAACAGAGGACAATATGCTATGTGTGAGTAAGTTTGAATTTGTGAGAAGGAAGATAAATATATTTTTTGGTTTGTGTGTGTGTGCGTGCGCATCTATTGTTGCTGCAGCAGGAATGCGTGTGTGGGTGTGTCTATCCTGAGGCAACTTGTCTACACTTTTAAGCTGGATGTCTTTGCAAACACACACACATACACACACACACACACGCACGCACTCACGCACACACACACACACACACACACACACACAGATTTAATAGAATAAAGATGGGCCAATATTGTCAACACCTGGAGGCTGTGAGGCGACACAATTATTCATATCAATGATGATAATGTAAACTGATATCGTCAAGACCAAGTTACTTATCCTTGTATTGTATTAAAACATAATGCTGCTTATGTATTAACGTAATACTGTAATATGTAAAAGAACACATACGGTTTATATTAAAACATTAAAAAACATGCATATGTACCACATTAATAATTTATTGTTATACAACAATAATGAATTGTTTTATGTTGCATAACTTTGTACTGCACTTTGTTGAGTTTTGGTTGTCTTGGTTGTGTTGGTTGTTAAATTTGCTTTATAAATATATACATTGGCTTGACTAATTTTGATTGAACACATATTATGAGTTTGGGAGAGACGTATGTAGGGAAGGGGTAGAGAACAGGGTGATCTCACAGCGTATTTCTTTATGTATTTGTGTTGTTTTATGTGCCTTTTAACCCTCTTGTTGTCCTCGGGTTTCAAACTCACACCTTGTTGTGCCAGCAGTGCACATCATATGTCTGTGTAAGCTGTAGAATTAGGTTTAGCGCCTTCTATCTGCCACAAAGAGGTAGTGCGTTGGGTCAGTTTGACCTGAAGGACATCATGAACCACCTCCTCAGACCGCTTGCTTGTGTGTTTGCAGAAGCTCGCCATGATTGTGAATGCACCCCTGATGATTTAGCGGAGCATAAATACGTCACGGACAGCGGAATACAGCCTGCTGTCTGCCCGCGTGCCACTGGGCAAGGCTTTTGACCTCATTCACTGAGCCCGCCATGACTCGTCTAGCACAGCGACTGTCAGCATGTAAAACTGGCTACAACTCTTAAGGAGGAGGGGGGAGGAGGAGGTGGGTGAAGAGGGGAGGTGGGAGGAGGAGAGGAGTTCAGGCAAGAGGGGGCTAATCATTATGAGATCAGCCAATAGCTGGAGGCTATAGCCAGATCAACAACTCCCCACAGAGCTCCATTCAGCTAAACACTGTCAGGGATTATAAAGTCTATATAGCAGTATAATGGTCATTACATCTTAAACTGTGTGTGTGTGTGGGTGTGAGTGTGTGAGTGTGTGTGTGTGTGTGTGGCTGGGGTACGTTCATTTATCCCTAATATTACTGTAAAGCCAGTAAGATCATATCACAGTGTGTGTGTGGCATCATTGTTCTAATGTTTGTATTGTAAATGGCTGATATAAGTCATTTATAGTAAAGTGACAAACTCTCTCCAACACGCGCATGCACACACACGTGCGTGCGCACACATACACACACACACACACACACACACACACACACACACAGGACCCCAGCTGGTGTTTGTCAGGAGTAACAGATGAAGGAGTTTAAGGGAATTGTAGATCTGTCTGGTCCAACTCCATCCAGGAACACCACGCTAATATATATCATTATCATTGCCCAGAGAGAATAGGACAGAGAGAGGGAGAGAGGGAGAGATAGTAGGGATAGGGGGAGACAGCCCGCGATGGGGAGAGAGTGAGAAAGGAAGTGAGGGGAAAAGAGGGGAAAGACAAGGAGAGAGAGAAAGGACATGGAAATGGATGAACATAGTTTAACCTTGAACAATGTTTAAAGGTGTTTTTAATTAGTTCCAACCAGCTTTACTGCTATTTGGTATTTAAATAAATATGAAAACTTACTGCAATGTATAATACATGTTACTGTAAATGAGAATGTTACTCTGGCTATTTAATTTAATTAAGAGACAATTGAATTAAGTCTCGAATGCGAATGTGCAATTAAGTCTAGTTTCACCCCTGTAGCTGACCTACATGATATCTGCCCTAGTCTGTAGACACACACACACATGCACGCACATCTGCACACGCACATCTGCACACGCACGCACGCACGCCAACACATTACCACATTGTTTTGCATGTTAATGTAATGCAATAATACTTCACACAGAATACCCCACGCAAAATTTGCATGCTCATTTTGTGTGTGTGCGTGTGTATGTGTCAGTGTGTGTGTGTGTGTGTGTGTGTGTGTGTGTGTGTGTGTGCGTGAGTGTGCGTGCGTGAGTGTGCGTGTGTGTGTGTGTGTGTGCACTCACTGCTGTGTTCCACTTC
>JAODUG010055888.1:0-14994 GCA_027564795.1 Aphredoderus sayanus
CCCTCCATCTGCCACAAAGAGCTAGTGATTTGGGTCAGTTTGACCCAGAGGACATCACAAGGGTTAAACAGTGAGCTGGGTGTACCGTTAAAATATGTGGCCTTTTGCTTATAGGTAATGCTGCTGTGGTGAAGCCATCTGAGGTGTGTGTTCATACTGCTAAGGTCATGGAGGACCTGCTGCCACTTTACATAGACAAGGTAAGGCATGCAATATAACATTACACAATTTAAACGTTTTATATTACAATAGAAACATGTTGTTTTTTTCACTACAATGAAGTGTTGGCTGAACGTATGTCATCCGTGCTAGGAGCTGTACCCAGTAGTAACAGGTGGAATACCAGAGACCCAGGAGTTGCTACGCCAGCGATTCGACCACATCTTCTACACTGGTAACAGTACGGTGGGCAAGCTGATCATGGAAGCTGCTGCCAAACACCTGACGCCTGTCACCCTGGAGCTGGGGGGCAAGAGTCCGTGCTATATCGACAAGAACTGTGATATATCTATAGCCTGCAGGTTAGAGAACCCCCCCACTCAGACTTGATTATCTCAACTAAATACGAACCACATTGGCTATTTGAGTGAAGCCCACCAGGATCAGTGTTTTTTTAAAGGAGGGTGTGGATGGGAGTTGGGGGGAGAGCAGCAGAAACACTTTGTTTAACTTCAGATCTCATGTGATCACTCTCATTTGCTCCTTGTTATCTGTGCCTTTCCTGTAAGATGTCTCTGTGATTCATGCTAAACCGACCTTGGGTCACCCTGTGCTGCAGGCGTGTCACCTGGGGGAAGTACACAAACTGTGGCCAGACCTGCATCGCTCCAGACTACATACTGTGTGAGCCCAGCATCCAGGAGCAGGTTATCCAGGAAGTCAAGAAGGCCATCAAGGTACAGTAGTTCAATTACACCGCAGATTTATTTATCTGGACATGTTCAATTCTATACACTTTGACTGGGTTTAATATTAGCTCAGTAACACTGATTGGATGATGTCCTGTCTCAGGAGCTCTACACAGACAACCCAAAGAGCTGCCCTGACTACGGACGCATCATTAACCAGCGGCACTTCAAGAGGATCATGGCGTTGACATTAGACAGCACCATCGCAGTGGGAGGAGAAAATGATGAGTCAGATTGCTACATAGGTACTGTCTTGAGCTGATCATGTTTATCAGTTATGTATGGATAGTCCTTGTTATTCCTGGGATGCAAGGTGTCTCATACTAGAGCTTATCCATAGAAAGAAAGCCCATCCACTTTCTCTACATTCACACAGTTGAATATAGAGAAAAACACAATTGTGATCTCAAAAATTATCCCTACGCTCATATGTATATGCGTGGTTCAGCCCCTACAGTTCTCCGGGACGTGAAGCCAGAGGCAAAGGTGATGCAGGAGGAGATATTTGGTCCGTTGCTGCCCATTGTGGCAGTTAGCGGGTTAGAGGACGCCATCAAGTTCATTAACCAGGGAGAGAAACCTCTCGCCCTATATATATTCACAGCTGACAACAAGGTATGCAATGACAAACAATACACACATTGTACACACACACACACAGACACACGCCTGTCCTAGTACAAACACTCTGGAAACAAACAAACACAGAGGCAGAAATATTCACTCTTCTTCTCCTCCTTTCAATGTAGATAATAAAGAAAATGATAGATGAGACCTCCAGCGGAGGAGTGCTGGTCAATGACTGTCTTGTACACTTTTCTATCAGCTCGCTGCCATTTGGTGGCGTAGGTGAGTAAGTACCTACTGTAAGCAGACCGCTTGTTGAGTGTTAATGCCAGCACACATCATGCCAAATCACAGTAGTCAACACAGTTCCTTTACTGAATACAGATGATTGATTGGCATGAAATATGCTCATTTGCAGTACACAATGAACCTGAAACTTCCTTCGCTCATTTCTACTGTTTCTCAACATACTTTTAAGATGTCTAAAAATGTAATTGACATCTCACTGGTAGTATGTATTCACAATATTCATTTTGGATTAAATATTGAAATATAGATACAGTATATTAGGTAAAGCACCCCCTGATGCCTTCCTCCCCTGTTGTTGTCCATTGTGGACAGTAATATAAACTGGTCTAGTTAGAATAGACAGCATTATAGCTTCACCTTTATTTTTACATACATACATATGGGTATACATTATATATTTTACAATTTAATATGTAGCTTACTATTAGGAGTATTGCTGATGTGATTTCCTAGAAACGACATTTCCCGGTGCCCCAATTCTTGGAACGTTTGTTCTTTTTATGTTTTTAATCATGTATGTTGTGATGTTAAATGCTACTGTTTGGTAGCCAGTAGTGCTCTATTCTCTTAAATGAAACACCCAACACAAGTGTGCACACCGCATACAAATCAGTCCCTTCAGCTCTTTATCTCTGCCGTGCTCTGCAGGAAACAGTGGTATGGGTTGCTACCATGGCAAATTCAGCTTTGACCAGCTGAGTCACCTGCGAGGCTGCTTGGTCAAGCAGCTGAAGATGGAAGGTGTGAACAGCATGCGCTACCCACCACACACGCACAAGAAACTCAGCTGGGCGCGCTTCTTCATCCTGTCAAACCCTGACCTGGGCTGGGTGGGCCGAATGGCTCTCTTAGCCATCCTCACAGTTATGGCAGCCTATGCGCTAAAGGTAAGCTCCACTATGGTTGTTTGCTTGCCTTACATGGAGGACTCTAGTCTAGGTTATCCCGAAATAATGTGTGTCTGATATGAACTAAAACAATGGTGAATTACTTGCTTATGACCCTTAATTTCATTTTCATATGTTGAGCCTTGTTGTATATGGCTGTATTTATTGAAAATGAAACAGTCCATATCAGAGAACTAAAATAACTATGCTGTCTGTTTGACATAGACTTTTCAATGATTTTTTATATAGAGAGATAATGGTTAATACTTTCATTCTTTTTTTCAGAATTATGTCCTTTGAGGATGCCCCATTATTTTCCTACAAGAGTGAGGTTTAACATGCACACCTTGAAGAACTTCTACCTAAAGTGCATAATAGAAGGTCTAGGTAATAACAATTAATTAATCAGTTTTAGAAGGCCTTAATGTCGCTATTGTTCCAGAACAAGATGATGTATCATGTATGGCACTTTAATTTGTGAGAACACGTTTAAATTTGTGGGAACACAAATTAAAGAACGCAGTAGTATAAAAATACTACTGCGCTCTTCAAGGTATATCTAGTGTAACATATTTAAACAGTCTCTAACGTAAACAGTGTAGCTCCTTTAATGAAGTAACTAGAATTAATGAAGATTTTTTTTACCTTGACGATGTTAAAAGCTTTTTAAGACTAACTTCATATTGCTGACTCAACATTTCCGCTTACTCATAACTCAATGAAGGACCTTTTACAGCTCAAGCTGTGTACTGTTATTACAGCTATACCACTATAGGTAACTAATAAGTCTTACCATATATTCACACTGCTAGCGACAACCAGCTACAAAGGCACAGTCTGTAATTCATTTCATTGATCGCCGGGTGACAATAGGTGACAGTCAGCAAAAACGTGGACAGCAACTAAATAAACACTTTGACCATTTGACCAACGTCAGCTTTATTCAACTCTCCAGTGACATGGTGTAGCGACTAGACAATCAGAGAGTAGTTATTCATCTGACACCCTTCCCTCTTCTTGGCAGTTGAATATAGAGGAGGAGAAATATGCTTGTTCCTTTACCAGGCCATACATTTAGAACAATGCAGGGTGGAGGAAGGTTTTCGAGGTTGTTAATCTCTTGTCACTTTCATTGAATGCATGGACACAAATCCAACTGAATCGCAATTTGAATGGCATGTTAATAAAACACCATTCATTGACTGGCAACGTAAAAATATGTAGATGTACACAATGTTTTAGGAAAATAATTACTGCGACCATATCTCCACAGCATTTACATAACTACATGTATCTACAATTTACATAATATGAGTTTGTTTATCTCATGCATGGAGCAAGGCAGACATACATAACTTACCCCTTTGAGCGACAAGGAAAACATGTCCACAAGCTACGGCTACAAATCAACTTGTCTACAATGAGCTACAACATCGCTGGCAGTGTCCTAGGCTTTTGTAATTGTAAATGGCCAATGATGCAATCCATTTACTCTAATAATGCATTATGCAATCTACAGTACATGACAAAGCATGTATATTATTTTCATGATTTCTTTATTATTTAATTTATTTTCTATACATTGTAATGCCAGATTCAAAGATTCCATTAAGTCTGTCACTGAGACATCTGTTGGTGTTTAGTCTATCATTTAATAGAATCAATGACACTTTTGATGTTCTTTATTATCATTTAATGCAGTAGAACACTGATTTAATTCCACCTGAACCCACTTGAAAGCTTTTCATTTCATTGCATTTTTAATATACCCAGTGGCAAATATGTCTGTTTTATGTTTAGCAGCACTTTATTACAATTTTTAAAATGCATTTCAGGAAAGCAAGAACGTTTGAGCCTAATGTGTACTTGTCTTTTAATTTACACAACACAAATCTTGTTTCTTTGAACTTATTTAATAAGTTAATTCATTTAAGTTCAAATAATGTTTCCTTAACATCTGTTGTTTAAACTGTTGCAAATCTTGTAATTTGAAAAACTAAAAAAAGAAATAAATATGTATAATAATGTGATAGCATTATATGTTATGTAGCTAATCATGGCAGAAAGGATGAACAGTGTGACCAAGAGAAAAAACCTGGAGAAGTCTGAAATTATGTGTGAATTATTAGCAACAGACTAATGGTCTAACAAATAAAATGGAGTTTGCCACCAGGTGGCAGTCATTGCCCTATTTTATACCTAAGTTTAACACTAACACACACACACACACACACACACACACACTCATGCACTTCTTGCAGAATCCCTCCTTGCACAGGTGATCAGTTAAGATAGAAATAGTAGGCCTATGTATGTTTGTGTGTTGATAAAGATGTACGTCGCTCTGCTGCCTCTTCTGTCTGTTGTCTCTCAGTGCTCAGGTAAGACAGCACATTTGACACATTTGTTCATTGCGGAGGAGCTTCCATTATTGAAATGCATGAAATGCTGTAGGTTTTAACCAGCGACCACATACCAATTTATAATTTTACATCATGCTGTTTAGGTAATTGTCAACTATGTTTAATCAGAATAATGCATATTGCTCTCAAGCTCAAACATTGGGCATCCAGTAGACCTTGCTTTTGCATTATTGAAATGCTGAAACATTTTAAGAAAAGACCAGAACATATATACTGTACATACTCTCTACAGTATGCTACCGGTAACAGGTTGTTGATGATTCAACTCGGAGTGATTGCAAAATTATAGCATCAGTTTGTGCAGCCACTAACACATTCATGAGTCTTTCTCACTGTTCTCATAGTGTGCCATTGGTCAATATTTTATTTGGTATTACAGTATAATTTGTTTACTCGGTCCAATGTGTGTGAGCTATAGTTGTAAGAAAGCCAGCCTCATCTGAGGGAGCACCCATAGGACATTGAATGGAGAGGTATTTTCTGATGATTGAATTGAAAAGCCAGCTTTCTCCAGAATTACTGACTATACCTTTATTTTGTTCCGGTATTGGGCTAAATGCTGTTGTGCCCTTTCCCAGCACAGACACAGAGGCCTTCTTATGTCATCCAACAATAATACCATAGAACTTACTTAATCAGGTTAATATATAAAATGATTGTGATACTGTATTCTACTGTATGACTTATTGTAAATTAGTAATAATTGTTTATTGTATCTGTATCACGTGATCTATGCAGTATTTAAACCTGTGGATGCTTTAGGTTAGTCATTGGTACTTAGAGTCTCATGGTTATGTTGTGTTTGTGTAACCGTTAATTTGAGTTACACACTGAGTGTGTCTGCTCAGCAATTACCCAACAGATGGGTGCATGAGGTCATCGAGAGTCAAATGTCAAGGGGTTGAGGAGTGTACTGTATGTCAATGTGTTCATGTCGTACGCAATCTGAATAAATCTCAGTACGGTTAAACATGTCATTAATTTGGCATTAGTTGACCTTTTTACATATGAGGTTTTGAAAATCTGCGTTTACTGCTTTACAAAGTACATTTTTATGTTTGTCAGCTAGTAAAAGCTCTCCATTGAAAATATAAAAACAGAAATTACAATATAATAACTGAAATTCCAAATTACAACATATTTAGAATAAGAGTGCTGGTTACATCTTTTCATTATTTTGATGGAATTGAACGATTAACAGACAAAGTTAATGTAAACTAAAGTTGAGCGGAGCACATGGTGGTTTTGTATACAGATTGGAATCTGAGCTCATGCCAGAATATCTGACAGCTACAGCTGCACTAAACAAAGTTAGGGCTTGAAAAGCAATAACTGTGGTATTACTCTTTGTGGTACTCATTTGTTGGTATTTGTGCGCAAATTATAACGTATAACTTCAGCTGGTGTATCCTTTCTTCTCAAGTGAAGATTCTACCATTCTATGTTAGCATGTTAAGTGGCTAGGTTGCTGATTGAGGGAAAACACTGGTGTGTATTGAAGTGTGAAGGTGAGGGAAATAACCAATCTGTTAATAAATACAAAGAAGCAGGTTGTCTACCTCAAGATGTGGATGGTCTGAAAAGTAAACATGGATGTATTTGTGCGGTCATATGAATAAACTGGACAATGTATAGGCATGTAAGTACTGTATACACTATATGTATTTCTATATTTACTTTCTTTCTCTTATGAGACTACTTTCTGTTTCCTTGCCAGCCCTGGTGTGGTGTTACGAGAGCCAGCACTCTTGTGATGAGAGATGCATAGGTAAGGAAAGCAGGCAGGGAAGGCCAAGTGCTTTGAGAGAAACCTTATTGATCAGGATCAATCCCTAATTTAACTAAATAAATGAGTAGCCTGACTTGTCAAACTGTTGTAAACCAGCTGCATTCCTCCCAGTTTTTCACATTTGCTCATGTGTGCACAGTAAAAATGTATAACCACCAATGGAAATAATATTGAACCAAATATCAATTTTGTACATTCTTGTGCAGCATGTACCAAGATAAAACATCTGGCACTCAGATTTAGATAAAATGCATACAAGAACGGGCTTATTGTATATTGTCAATCCTGCGATTAGTAAAAATTAACATTCATTAATTAAAATATAAAGTCTGATTGTTTTTCATACCTAATGGAGTTGTCATCACTTTTGTTTTGTTGATATTTTAGACCCTAGCAGGTGGCAAACCCAGTTCCCAAAATGTGGAGGTCTACGCCAGTCACCCATCAACATTGTGACTAGCAAAGTGCACATCAACAGTGCCCTGCCCCCTCTTAACTTCATTGGTCACAACCACAAACTTAACATCACAGTGGAGAACACAGGACACGCTGGTAATGATACAGAACATTCTAATTTTGAGTATTACTCCCTGATGAAACTCCATTCACCATCTTTATCTGTTCCCTGCAGCCCACTTTAACCTTCCCCAGTCAGTGCGACTAAATGGAGGAGCCCTGCCAGGGAACTACAGGGCTGTTAATTTCCATTTCCACTGGGGTGTGGGTGGAGGACCCGGCTCAGAACATACTATAGACGGAGAGAGATTCCCTATGGAGGTGAACCAAAGAGGGCGGGACAACAAATAGATTACATCAGATTTGACACATTTCGACTAAGTTCATACAAAATTACACATACAATATCCTTGTCAGCTGGATATTAAAAGTATATGTTTGACATTTAACAAATAGTCACTTTAAGCAGACTTAAAGTGCCGTGACAGTATCAGTTTTATAAATGTGCATTTAACACAGGTGGAAAGTAAGATAACAATTATGAACCTTCTTATTAGACATACTGTAACATGCAGTTAGTGATGCTTCATATAGTATTTCATATACTGTACAAGACTCAACGGTGCCTTATTAAGCAATATGTTTTTCCCAGATACATATAGTCCACATCAAGGAGCCATATAGTTCTCTGGAAGAAGCAGAACTAGATACCACTGGTATAGCCCTGCTTGCCTTCCTGTTTGAGGTACTAAGGCATTAAACTTCTGTATTTCTAGGGAACAAATGCATAGAAAGATCAACAAATATCTTATCTTGTCAAATACTTGAGATGTCTATTACAGGAAACTGCAGATGACCACCCTTATTTGCACACTCTGATAGCTGCTCTGGGTAGAGTACAAAATGGTATGCAGATATAACCTGAAAAACATGTCTACATTTATTTGGCTTCATTTTCAAACACCACATCACTCTGCCTTGATCTTTAGGTAGCACAACAGCGATCCCAGACTTTCAACTGAGTGACATCATTCCGCCGGCAAATCATCTCCATAGCTACTACCGCTATGTGGGCTCCATGACGGTGCCAGGGTGCGAACAGGCGGTGACTTGGACAGTGTTCCACAAGACCCTGCCCATCAGTAGCCGACAGGTAAGCCTACACGTGTGAAGATCAACAATAATTAGATGGCCGAAGTCTATTGTAATCACAGCGTTTCCATAACAGAACTTTGTAGATATCAGACACATTAAAAACTTTACAGCTTTTATATATTTTTTAATTACACTTAATTCCTTTTTCTTTTTCTTTTTTTGTACCCCTCTCCTCTGCAGCTGGTGACAATTGCTCAGCAGTGTCATTTTTGGACGGGCCAGCCCATGACTAACATATTTAGGCCAGTACAGCCTCTAGATGGCAGAGTTGTGTGCCAGTCGACTGCAAGTGCCATCCAGCCCAGTCTATTCACAGTGTGGCTCTATGTTATTTCAATGCTGAGGCCCTGGACTGCCACAGACTAATTTCTACAGTATCTCAACTGTGGTAATTTGTAAAACAGTATGTTGATATTGTGCAGAATCTGTTAAATATTCTTATTTGATATACATTCTAAGACTATTTTTTTATTATTCTTATTTTGGACTGTGACTGCTTGCGGACCATTGTGCACTGATGGTGTTTGAAAAGTATTTCATTCACAGGCATTCAATTATGCCAGTAGGCCAGTTGTGGTTGACAAAATTGGTGAGAACCAGTATTCATTTTTTAAATAAATCATGTACTGGTGTATATATTGGTGTGATTTTATATTGGACTTTAACCATTTATCAATTTTAGGAAGAATTACTGAATATATTCCTTCAGGTTTATTTGGGTGCAACTTAAATGTTCTGCTCACTTGAACTTTATTTAACAACACTATATTTCCATGTTTCTTTTTCAGTTGTGTCCAGAAATTTCTCCTAGCTTTTTGGAATATGAAATATACAGGCTTGTAACTAAACTAAATAGAAGAAAATCCCCTAACATACCTCAGGGAATGTGCTTAAAAAAGTGCAGTCAAAATGAGGAACTCTTTAATATGGTGGACATTTCCAATATTGTATCCAGCCTCCATAATTCTTAGATCCCATTCACACTACACACTACAAAATAGTCTGAGAAGAAGATAGATGGCTTCACTGGCTTCAGATTTTATAGTGGTGTCAGTGATACTGTTGTCAGGCAAAAGCTAACAAAATTGCAATAGAGTACAGCAAGTAAATGCATTGTCTCAGTAGCATATGCCAGTTTTCACCTGGATGATGGGAAAGCAGACATTCAAATAGTAAATTCAATAGTTAGTTCCTCTACTATTTCTTAAAAAAAATCATAATTTTCCATATATTAGGTAGGTAAAGGGGGTGTCATTTGTTTCCATGTAAAATGTGAGCCTGTGCAGACCTTTGAGACTGTTATGTGATTAAGGGCTACAAAATGTACAAGAGCTAAATAAAATATTGTGACAATTTCATAAATCCCAGTGATTTTATGTACAGTATGCATATTTTTAAGATCAACATAATAAAGGTTTTGTTAATAAGGTCCCATCAGTCGTGACTACACAAGGGAAAATGCTCTCTTTCACCAGCTGAACTCATTTTGTAAATAATGATTGTTATTCGATGATATTCAAGGAAAACATATAATTTTAATACATTTTCATTATTCAATTTGTATTATTTGCAGTATACATGTTTGCCAACAGTTGAACGTTTCTGAAGCATTTAACATAAACCAACATCTCGAGACGTGGGCTTTAATATGAGTGGTCATATACAGTAATTTAATCAAAACTGTTAATATCTACGTTTTTAGTTATATGGCCTCATATAGTGCATGAGCCCTTATAGTGCACAGCAAAATTGTTTTTGCGTGTTGCTCAGTAAGTGTGTTCAATAATCCAGCAGGGTCACTGTGACTGTTTCATTAGCCAGTTCCTCAGGTGTTCCACCTGTGCAGCGACGCTACTCCTGGCTGTGCCTCCGGGGGCGCTGTACTGTTCCACACTGCTACTGTAGTTCCAGACTGAAGACACGTCACTCTCAAACAGAGCACTGACATTTTGAGGAAGATAAAGTACATTAATGGAAAGAAAATGTGTTATGGGGATAACAAATTGAGAAATCTTTGTTATCATAATTAAAAGAATATAGAAGAATATAACAAACAAAGACATGAGAGGGAAACAACTATCAACTTAAAAAAATGGAAATGTTTGAGAAACTTCCTGTTCATCTAAACATTTAATAAAACAATTACCTGACAGTGGCCAGGTCCTCCACAGTGAGTTGGTTTAAAGGGATATTTTTTGATTCAGCCATGAAAACAGCCTTACCAGAGAGCCCGTGGGCTTCTCTGAAAGGCATCTAACACACAAGACAATGATTATATTTACATTAACTGTATACTGTATGTCAACCTTTTAAACACATAATATGCACATATTCCATATATTCCACACACACACACACACACAGAAATACGTACACCCTTTCTCACGAGGTAGTATGCCAGGTCAGTAGCCAACATGTCAGGACTTAAGGCGGCTTCCATCACACTCTGATTGATCTGTGACAGAGAAACAAAAACAGCCATTGTGTTACTTATTTTTCTGCTCAATTCTGCACCTGCATGTGGATAAAAGCATTTTATGGTGTATACAAATTTAAGTTGAACATTATTCTAAAAATGTTCTAGGCAAGCAACACATGACTACTGCAAAACTGACAATAGGTGAATAAACTACTATAATTAATAATCCAACTGGGACTATGAACAGGACTTCCAGTTCACGACGAGCGCATACACATGTTCATTCTGAACTGGAAGTTCGTGACTGACAGTGTGTTATATGTGGATGGATGTGGGGAATTAAAAAATACATGCATAAAACAACTTCATGTGTATAATTTAAAAACGAAGGCAGAAACTTCAGGAACCTGCCAATTTATTTAGGCCAACAAGGGAGGAAGATAACAGAGGTTAGTTGTTGTCAGCTTGTTACTATTAGAATGAGCCACCGCTCATTGTTAAGTCATGGAGACAAAGGCTGCCCAACACGTGACTGGCACAATGTAACAGGTGTGTCAATATGGTTGGGGCAAACAGCAGTGCTGAGGCCTAGACTATACAGAGGGCAAGGAAAGGATATCAAATAACATGGAGGACGACTAGAGACAACACCTGACCTTTAGAGTGGACATGACTCCTGTTGAGACCTGCAGCACTGCATGAACCGTGTCATAACAGTCAAACATGGCCTCCTTATCCTCCTATACATGAGGGAAAGAGACAGACAACAGAGACCAATACAATAAGAAAGAGCTGGAAGAATATGTGAGGAAAATGCTGTAAATGTACCACACACACACACAAACATACCTGTAGGTCTTTGTTGTAGGTGCTGGGAAGGCCTTTCAGTATCATAACAAACCCAGCACACTGAAATATAAAGAACATGATGAGAGACAACCAGCCAGTCAGTCAATAATAATCAGGATACACTGTAAAGAGAATGTTCAAATCAAGCAAACTCCAGTGAGGACAATGTGTCCTATAGGTATAGAGATCATTGAAGCCTGGGTTGCCTTACGCATTGCAACTGAATTATCCAATTTAATAGCAAAGCAATGTTCTGTGGACTGCTCTACCTAGCAACCATAGCGAATGCAAAGAGCAAAAGTGTGTTCTTGAACATAGCAACGCCTATAATGCAAATGCAACACTGGTTTCACTGGCTGTTGCAGGTGGATAAGGAATTGAATGTACAGTACAGGTTAATAGCACAGTACTAACTTCCACTGGTCTAGACGGCTTAACAATCAGCGTTTGGTACTTTGTTTCTTACTCTGCCAAAAACACGACCTGCTTTACTCCTGATCAGCTCCAGACTGTCAGCATTCTTCTTCTGTGGCATTAGACTACTGCCAGTGCTATATATAAAATAAAAACAACACACAAACACACATACAACACATTACAACATTCATTTGGGACAAAAAGGGGAGAGGAGAATGCAATAAAATAGAAACATTGCTATGAAACACACACACGTACACACACACAAGCATACCTGTAAGCATCGGAGAGTGTGAGGAAGGAGAACTCCTTGGTGCTGTAAAGCATCAAGTCCTCTGCCATCTTACTGAGGTGAGTGAGACACAAGGAGGCCCAGAACAAGAACTCAGCTTAGGACATACATGCACGCACACACACAGATACACACACAAAATCTATTTAATTACGGTAAATAATTTATCTTTTAAAATGAGTATTTGCACGTTCTATTACAGTGTATCATGCTACACCAATGAGCCAAAATATTATGTATGTGGTCATAATAGGTTTGCATATGAACTCTGAGCAGTCTCACATAGTCCTATATGCAGCAGGGCGCAATGCATTGTGTGTTGAGGTTGTGACACATTCCTCCCATAACCATAATAAAACATGTTCTGCTACAGCAGGCCTTCTGTCATCTGGCTGTGACCATTTAGCCCTTGTCAAAGTCAGCTTACATACATGCAGATTTCTCCCCCATCCATGTTGACAATGAGAACCGACTGCTGGCTTACTGTCTAATCATTCCAATGCATCCCAGACCTTGATGTGTGCTGGAAGTGGTCATAATGTTTTGGCTCATCAGTGTATACTAGATCATTTTAAAATAATTTCCCCCAGATATGAATTCTGGGGGTTAGGACCACCATCCTGATAACCACTGTATATGAGTTGCAGCTACGGGTACCATACCAACAAAGTCCCTCTGGCCTGTGGCATCCATGCTGTTGAGGCTGATGTCATCAAACGCCAACTCTATATTAAAAGGAGCGAGAATAAAACAGGTAAAACACATATCTCTACTACACTCCTTGATTTGCATCCAACATTAGCCTTGTGGTCGTAAAACTATGTTACATGCCCATCCCCCACCTGAGTGAGCACTCCCCCCTGTGACTAAAATGTGCAGCTTTAAACACATTACCTTCTATTTGAAGCAGGTAATATTGCATAAAACAAGGGTTATCTAAGCAGTCACTGTTGAAAGAATGACAATGCCTTACCTTTACACAGCAACATCCTGTCTATATCAAATGGTGTTCCAGCAATGGCACCGCTACAAACAGACATAGCAGGGGAGACAATGTGTGGGTGAAATAGTGTGTGGACCTGTAAAAGAGACAGTTAACATGTGTGTGTTGCACACCTGCCAAGAGGCAACACATTGACTCTCCTCTGAATCTCCTGAAGCCGATCCACATCTCTGCTCAGAGCCACAGCGTGACTGAAGCATTGGGAAAAAAAGTGGGCAACAGGTGACCAACATAAATACAATAAAACATACGATAACACCTTATATTATGGAAAGGTGCGTTAAGCCAGCTACCTCAATATCCAATGACTCCATCTGATAGGTTGTGCCCTCTGCATGTGGGTGTACCCAGGAAACAGGACATCAATTTCTCTGAAGTTATATAAGTGTGATATGTGACACACACAATAATAACGGCATATATTTATAGATAAGAATATATGTATTATTATATTAAAGATATGACAAAATGTATGTTCCCTCATCTCCTCACACTGTGGCACGCTCCACCATAGTAGATATCAGTTGTAGAGTGTTTTCCTTCAGCGTTGACATAGCATCCCGTAACCATAATCTCATGTCAGTTACAACCTGAACAGAACAAGTACAGTTTAAACTAAAGGTATAGTCCACTAACAAACCTTTCTATTATGCAATCTTTTGCAGACAAACCTGGTCATTTCGGCTTCTACCTGTGTGCAGCTTTCCTGCAGGTTCACCAATCAGCTCCTGTCACAAAAAGACTAAAATAATTTTCCAGAATACCAGAAAATACTTAGATACTTCTATCCTTATATCAAAGTTGTGTAATATTTTTATTTTTGTATATTACTTCCCCACTGGGCAATGATATGTTGAAATTAGAATATTTTTACTTTATATTTATTGTATTTTCTTTCTCTTTAAGTACTACTGTAGTTACATTATTTTCTATTCTATTATTCTATTCATTGCTTGTTTCAATATATGACAAGCCATTTTAAAATATATGGAACAATTACGTAACTTATGATCTTGCTAAATGTATTCTGTACACCTTAACTTGCCATTAGCCTGCGCTCATTGGCTGTATGAATGTCTTCATCTCCAGGTTTAATTACAAACACTCCTTTGGCCCACTCTTCAGAGATCTATGAAGAAAAGCACATTGTTTTTAAATATTTACAGAGTAGGTGATTAATAACCAACAGAATATGTGGGGTAGAGTTTGCCTGTTTGTTTTTTAAATTCAGATTCTAATTAATATTGGTATAATTTAATAGTCAAATAGAACATGATGGCATAATTCATATGCTGAAATGTGACATTATGTGAGTGAAAGGATTTAGCAGCAGGCATTTTGTCACATGATCATACTGTTGTCCACAATACACACACACAGCAGAATAGACAAGGACTTCTGCACAAGCACATTTTCAGCTGTTAACCAATAACCCATTACTCTACAAGCAGGACTGTTCCTAACACTCACTCACTCACACACACACACACACACACACACACACACACACAAAATAAGTG
>JAODUG010055909.1:0-14994 GCA_027564795.1 Aphredoderus sayanus
GAGGCGGGGGGGGAGAGAGAGACACACAGAGAGAGAGACAGGAGGGGAAACAGAGATGTTGGGCTGTTCACCTGTCGCCAGTCATTTGTGCGTGTTGTGTGTTTTTAAAAATCAGCCCTCTCATTGGTGCAGAGGCTGGCAGGTATAGTTGGCTGGGAGCCAAGATTCCAGCAAGACTGAGTCACATGGGCTGGTCTTTAAAGCGGACATACACACACACACACACACACACACACACACACACACACACACACGCGCGCGCACGCAGTCGAAAGACGCAAGACAACAGGTACAACAAAAGGTGGCAGACACAAATATACGCACACGCACGCACACACACATAAACACACACGCACGCACACACGCACGCACACACAGAAGAGCACAGTGTATTTAATAATTGTACAAACAACCCCCGCTGCTCTGTTCCCTCCCTCTCTCTCTCTCTCTCTCTCTCTCTCTCTCTGTCTCTCTCTCTCTGTGCTGCTCCCTTCCTATCGCTCGCACACACACGCATACACACGCACACAAACACACACACTCGCTCAGCAACAGAGGGAGCCCCTTGTGTCCTCCATTCAGAACGTTGTAGGAGAGAGAACCGGAGCGACAGAAAACAGCAGAAGGAGAGCAGGGCACCGAGAGACAGAGAGACAGAGAGAGAGAGAGAGAGAGAGAGAGAGAGAGAGAGAGAGGGAGAGAGAGGGAGAGAGAGGCGTAACGGCCATGGTTTCTCCTCCAGCCGCTGACATTTTCACGACGTCTTTCATTATTTAATCGGCACAAGTGGCCATCTCACGCACATCTTTTTTTCCTCATTCCTTCCTCTGGACCGGCATATCCCGGTCTGTGCACACGTGCGCGCGTGTGCGTTTGTGTGTGTTTGCGCGGACCATTACCGCCGCTTATCGCGGGGGAGCCTCGGACAATAATGGATGTCTATTCTGGGAAGCGCTCCAGCCCAGACGCGAGCGTCTGCCTCTCGCTTGGCGCTCGTAGCCTCCCCCCCAGCGTGGACCGCTAGAGGAGACGCGCACTTCCCCCCCCCCGCAGGTTCAGCCCGAGGTGCAGGCAGGCTTTAAACTGCGTTGCCCTGGTTTGTCTTCCTGCAGGTGGGGACAGGTTTTCTGCGCACTGTGGTGTTGTTGTTGGTCTCTCAGCTTAACGACTGGAGTGTCACTTACCGCGGTCTGTTTTGTTTGTGGGGACCGCACCACCGTAATGCTTATGTATTCTCCCCCTTCCATGTGTCCTCTTGCCACAGACGACAAGGAGGAGACCGTGTTGGGGAGTCTGCCGTTGCTCAGTTTTCGTATCGGACTGGTCCAACCGTTGGATAACATCACCCGCAAGTACGCCTTTAAGGTCAGTAAACTTTGACATTCCCTCTCTGTGGTTTTGGGAGGGGGGGGGGGGGTCTGGATAACACACTGCTGTCACATATTTTATAGAAGGTAGCGCTCAGGGCGGTGGATGGAGCCACGCATGTAGCATGTCTCAGTGTGAATAAGAGCGGGACACAATAGGCAGAGGTTTGTACGGTTGCCCTGTGGCGAAACGAGGGCTGTGGGGTGGGGTGGGGGTGGGGGGGGGCATTTCTTTGAAGTGATATCTCCCATAATCTGGCTGCAGCTTCAGGGGATGGGGGGTTGGCCTGCCTCTCAGATGATTGACATTCTGCTGAAGAGGGGAGGGTGCAGATCGTTTCACCAGGGAGTCATATGTAATCATCTGCGTGTCTCCCCCGTGGGGAACAGCAGCTGGGTGATTGGATGCTGGTTGTCTGGATAGTGGGGACAGGGTAGCTGGCACAGTCCTCTTGGACCACATGAAGTAACAGGCAGCAGGTTACCGTGGGTACAGATACAGTGGGCGCCGTGCAGCAGGAGTCCAGAGCATTAGATAACAGCAGAAATCCCTGGCAAAGCTGTGTGTGTGTGTGTGTGTGTGTGTGTGTGTGTGTGTGTCCACTTTCTCTGGACTTTGAGACCGTGGTCTGGACATGTACTGTTGCTCTTACACTATCTGTGAACCTGAGAGCTGTGAGATTGGTGGATTCAGAGGATAAAGCAGCTGTGGACGGAGAGAGGAGTTTGACAGAGAGAGAGAGAGCGGGGGAAGGAAGGAAGAAAGGAAGGAAGGAAGGAGTGAGTGAAGGAAGGAAAGCAGCAGAACAGTGGTGTGAAACAGAGGGAGCTGTTGCTCTGTGAGTGTGCTGCTGCTGGCAGCTACAGTATGTTAGCAAAAGCCAAACAGCCACACTTATTATGAAGCTTTACTAAGCAGAAGCAGACCTAGCTTACACTTCATTTGTTCACCTTTAGTCATAAGCATTGGGAACACTCACGCTGAATGTATATTGCAAGGTGTCAGTGCAGCAATTAACGAGGCTATTTTTGCGGCACATTACAAAAATATCATTTAGATTTGAAAACCTCATCCTAAAATGACACACTGCTAAAGGAAGTGTTGAAGTAGTTATTTTTATTTTAGTCCTGTGTGATTATCACCCACAAACAAACATTTATCTGCATGTTAGGTGCACAGAACTGCCAGTGAACCACATCCAGCTCGGGAGCAAACACAGTGTCCCCAAGTTCGCTGCTATGGTAACTTAGGCGCAGCTGGTGTGTTACAGTGCCTGTTTTGTTGGGGTTTAGGCATAGATGTTTTACTGTTATGGCGATGGCAACAGGCAAAATAGCCTTGTACAGTGTTTTGATGCTATTGTTAAGCTATTAGTAAGGTATTAATATTACTAGATGATGGAAGATACATTCTTGAAATGTTATTTAAATGGACAATTAAAGGGAAAATGTACACTTAGTCCTACCTGTACGTGTACAGTGTCTAAAAAATGACTCCTAACCAAGTTACAATTCAATATGCAAGACCTGGAAAAATGTAGATGTTTATCGCTCTTCAGGCAAGCAGTTTTGAAGGCGCGGCTTAAAGAGGCTAGTCCTTCATTTCAGACCCATATTAGCTTAACAGGGTGTGCTGCAGACACATCATGAGTCATGGGGCTTATTTTCTGTATAGGTGAAGCAGTCCAGGTATTTCCATTGTAGAGCAACTGGGTATAACAATGGTTCACAGACCTTGTAGACGCTAAAGCACACCGCGCATAGAACATCACAATGCTGCTGATGTCAAGCTATATAGCTACGTGTTAACGAACTAAACTTTGTTTTGTCTGAAGACTTTGGGTGATTCCTCAGATAGGTGGATTGGAATGATATGCGAGAGAAACCATAAGTCATGCAATACCAAAAGCTGGTTCGAGTTTGTATGCCTTTTCATTTTTTTTTACTGTATCTGGTCTCACAGGATGGCGTTTCCCGCAGGGCACAGAGGTTAGGTGTGGCCAGTTTTGCAGTTTCTCTTGTAAATACACCGTTAAGCTGGGGAGAATTAGTTGGAAATAAACAGGAGCAATGGGAGTCTTGCAGAGACCTTGATGTCTCAGAGTTATGAGGCCCTAACACAGTCATGACCCCAAACTTTGAAAACAAGCGAGCTTATGTAATCCTGATCACACCTCTTGCTGTACGGACTGCTAGTGTTAAACGTGTGTGTGTGTGGAGGTGTGGCTTCAGCCAGGAGACCTGGTAGATTGTCTCCAACGCTTTCCGGATGTTGAAACATTGATTTACTGAATTGTTAATTATTAATTATTTTCTGTGTGATGGAAGCACAGTCATAGGGTTTGGCTATATTTGCAGATGGATAATCCTATCTGTGTGTGCCTATATACGTTTTAGAGTTGCAGTGAAGTGCTGCCTCACCTCTAAAGAGAATAGCAGTTAATATGTAGCTATCAGGTGGCTTTTTGTGCTAGTTCCTGTCCATCTCTCTATTCAGTCACTCTGCTCTGAGGTAATGCCAACCGGTTTCTCCTGCTATCTGATCCTCTCCCAAACAGGGGATGGCATACCTTAGTATGCCGATATGGCCGCAGATGTTTCTGTCTGCTTACACAAACTTGACACACTACATACAGTATACTGTACTGTGTGTGTGTGTGTGTGTGTGTGTGCGTGTGTGTGTGTGTGTGTGTGTGAGCGTTAGTGGTATGTACTGTTTATATATGTCAGTTCTTGGTCAAATATATTGCTTCTCACGCCGAGCATCATGTATTGTAGGTCCTTTATAGAACATTATTTATGTGTTTTGTTCATAATTTGGCAGTCTCTGAGCTTGCCCTGTCTTGTTGCTACTAGTCGATCTGTGTGGCATTCCCAGGTGTGGTTGCACTTAAAAACCTTCCTGAGGGAGGGCCCTTTGCTATTTCTGTGGTTGTGATGCGGACTGCTGTTGCCCATTCCAAGAGGGGCGCTTGGAGGGGAACGGTGGGAGGGGGGGACATTGAGGTGTGAGAAATTCCCACCTGAGAATTTCCCACCGTTCCCTTTGGTCTCTTGCATTTGTTTTAGTGTAGGAGAAATAGATTATACTCAGTCAGCATATTTGCTCTCGTTCTTCTTCCAAAATCAAGTCAACCATTGGCTACACGATACTGCTTTTTGAATCTTGGAAGTAAAAATAAAAAAATGCCATCACTTGATTATGTTATCTGTGATATGCCAAAAGTGTCCATTAATATCAGTCAGGCACTAATGTTACTTTATTTCAGCGCAAGCCTACTTTTTAATACCATACTTTTCAGTATGCTAGTATGGCAGTTTGCTGCCATTTATTCTACATTTATAGAAGATGACAAATTATTGTGTCTCATTTCTTAAATAAAATGGACCTTAGATCTTAGATGTTAGAAGTGGAATTTCTCTCAGCCAACTGATAAAGAAAATGTACGCGGAAGGGTGGTGTTGATTGCTTGGGTGACAGGTCGTGTGGCTTATTTGGACCCAATTACACACACCAGATAACACAGGAAATTCGGGTGCAAAACAAGGAAGCTTTAAAAATAAAACATGGAGGAAAAAAAGCAAAACAAACACTAAGCCAAGAAGGCCAAGCACTAACTGGAACACTTGCAGCAGGGCTATATGTAAAACAAAGAAACAACTAATCTTCCAACAATTACCAGAACAAAGAGCAATTACACTGCTGTTACTGTAGTAACCTGAGCAACGGCGAAGTCTGACGTATGTCCAGGAGAGTTTTCCAAAATCAAAAAAGGAGAACTCAGGTTTTTAAATAAGAGCGGAGGGACCGGTGATTGTTTAATGGGAGATGTGGTTCAGGTATGTGAGGGGCTTATGTGTGTGCGTGTGTGTCTGTGTGTGTGTATGTGTGTTAATCAGTTTGTGACATGGAGATGTTGTTGTGTTTTTGCTGTCTAATTCTGAGGTACATAAACTGCTATAGACAAATACAGATACACAAGACATTTCTATTGTAGCTAACATGTCACTGTTGATGCAGTCCTAACATTCATGTGCCACAGTCACATTTGTAGATGGTGTGCTGCAGCGGTGTTGTTCAAGAGGGCAGCCAGGGTAGCATTTCAATAGCCTGCGTTGGCTGGTGTTGCATTCCTAATGACTCCACTGACTGTATTTCTCACAGGGAAATACAAAATAAAAAAAAACACACACACACACACACATGAACACGTGTGTTTATGTTGTATGCATGTCATGGCTTCTTTCTCACACTTAACTGTACTGTATACTGCTCCGTTCCACCTTTCTCCGAACTTTGTCTCACCTTTCACACACATATCCTGCTACAGAATAGCACAGTAATAGAATATTGATGAGGGCTACAGCTGCGATTCAGTTTGGCCTACAACAATTAGTCCATATGTATTTATTACCTACAGTATAGGCACTGATACAGGGATACATATCTCCTCCTGTTTGTTTGTTTGTCAGTTGGTGACAAACGGATCCTAAGCTGTATCTTTATTCATACAGCTGATACAGTTGAATCCTGGCCAGTCCTTTACCCTGGCTTTGTTTACATTTTGCGACATACTGTACATTGCGATCCAGAAAATCCCAGACATGCTGACCAAGTGACGTGAATACTCAAGGTCATTTAAGAACTAGGATGTAGTGTAACCCCAGGGAGTTGTGTGTGGATCCTTTCCACGGTTGGGTTGTGCATTATGATGCTGACATATGAGACGAGGGCGGGCGTTAAATAGCACAATGGGGCCTCAGGAGCCAGTGACAAGTATCTCCTCGCGTTGCCATGTTGGGTTTTATGTTCTTTCTCAGTAATCATATACACGCTGTAGAAACAATCAGTGTTTCAGTGTTTTGTTGTGGGGATTTTTGGCTTTGCAGACCTCCATTACATGAAACAGGTCTGTATCCTTCTCCCTGACCGCAGGAAGTGATGCATATGCCTACACCTACATACTATACATAATTCATAGAATTGTTGTGGTGGTGAGAACTATCACGTGGGCCTTCTTATATTTCTTATATGTGCATGTGATGAGATAACATGAGGGCAATAAACGTGTGCTGTCATTAGGAATACAGTGTCACATACTGTATGTGAGTGTGTACGCTCACACATTAGAATACAACCAAACCAAAGACATACTGGCATTAATTAAGGGACACAGACACCACACTGTACAGCCAAAATAATGTCATGAAACCCATTTCTGTTCCCCAGCCCAACATCAGTCTGATTAATGTCAGCTTGTATCAGCTGGGGATGAAAAATGACCCTTAAGTCCAGCAATGGGAACACTCCATTCCTGTCTGGCTAATAGTTTGTGCCTTCTCACTCCAGGCTAATTAAATCCTTCTATCTCATCATTCTACTGTAAATGTGTGGGAGAGCAGAGCTGGTTAGATGAGGGGTGTTATGCTTGTAGTACGTGACTGCTGCAACTGGTGTTGTAAAAGAGCCTGCATGCTCAGCAGATATGGTCAGAGTAAACAAAGGTGAAGAATGTAAATGATGTGTGTGCCAGTGGCTTGGCCCCAAGGTGAAAAGCCGGCTGTGTTGGGGGTGCAGCCACACCCTTGTAAAGTGTTGTGTTTACGACGGGGCATATTTCTCTCTGAGGGGTTTACAGGCCATTCACGCAGGGGACAGTGGTGAGTTTAGAATTGCTGGGTACCGACTGTCTGTCTATGCGTTGGCCTGACCTGAATAGTTAGGAAACAGCACTGGGCGCTGTCATAGTGCGTGAACACCTTCCTTGAGACACCCAATCTCCTCCTTATAACCCTACACTGCTCCTCTCACCTCCACCAACTCTCTTCCTGCCCTCCCCCTGCGTACTCCCATCCACGCTGGCTCTGAGGGCCAACGGATGTTTATTTTTATTTATTTTTTTCCCCCTGTCTACTTGCCTTGCCCTCTGACTTATCTGCCTTATCTGGGTATGTGTGCGCACGCACGCGCGTGTGTGTCATGGGTGATCCAAAATGGCATTTCAACCTTCTTTTTCAGGACACAGTACACAGGACATTGGCTCCTCACGCTGTTTTTCTCGTCTGTGTGTAATGTTCTGTGGCCACTGGCCAGTGAAATGTGGACATCGCTTGGCTAACTAAACAGTCGGGGTTCTTGTGTCCCTGCTGCTGTCCCCTTGTACTGTAAGGCCCACAGCGTTTACCATACAAAGAATCTGTTGTGACACACACCCAGTGCAGATAACCATTTAATAAAACAAATGAAACCGCCATGTCTACTAAAGGGCATTAAAGCGTATTTTGAGACACGGTGGCACTCACGGTAAATAAGCGAAACCCCCAGTGCCGTTGCTAGGTTTCGTGATTTGTCCCTGGCGTTGCTGTGTACATTGCTATCAAAAGGCAATAACCTGAGCTAGATGAGCAACTGTAAAGCTGTCGGAGCTCAGCTTTAGACCTTTCCCAGAATGAATTGCAGCCCAGCAGTGGTAAGGCTTTGCTATAGCAGGGGAAATTACTAGAGGGTGTGTTAATATTAGTATGTCCGACGATGATTTATCTATAGGAGGTTGGCTCCTTTCTTTTTTTAACCTACAATACAAATGAAACAGCTTTTATTTCTCTACATTATGTTTTGAGACATCATTTTATAATCTTTTTAAGTGAAAGTGTGTCACAACAGAAATAGGAGACAGGAACTGAGAGAAGATGTTTGTGTGCAACTGCATTGTGTGTGTGTGTGTGTGTGTGCGTGTGTTTTTGGATACTTGTGTGTGCATGTACGTGTTTTTACCCCTATCTGTGTGAGGAGGCAGGTCGGGTGCTAGGACACTAAGCCAAAGGACCTAAGGGCATGTTTAACTACCCAGGCACACTGTGTACTGCAGCCAGTATTGAATCCAGGAGCCTCTGGTCATATACACGCACACGCACACACACACACACGCACACGCACGCACACGCACACACGCACATACGCACACACACGCATACACAGGCCCTAACGCTGACAAGCACCAATATCCACAAAAGCGGGCGTTGCGCAATTCCTAATAGGTAAACACACCCATAAACATGCCCAGTTGTGTCTCAAACACGTGGCAGGTACACCTTAAGTAAACATTAATCTATTACACATACATGCACGCGTGCGCACACACACACACACACACACACACACACACTGCCAGGAAGCCAACAGGAAGCTCTTGGTATAACTAATGGCACACACGGAGAAGGTTAAGGGGGAAAATATTAACTGGCATTGTCAGTAACCCAGTGTGCAGGACGTGAGGAGGCGAGGAAACGAGGAGAGGACCAAGTAAATGAGGAAGAGAGGAGACCTGAGGAGGAGAATAAATTGGACATTTGACGACATGCACTACTATTCAGCAATTCCTCTCAGTTGGATCATATATCCTAATAAAATGCAGACGCACACAGATACATAAATCACACATAATTGCACAAACCCAATAACATGGCAGCCGAACGCATTCGTATTCATATCTACAGTGCATTTGTACTAGCGTACGGTGACAGTCAGTGGTCACATGACCACTAATGTAGCTCCTCTAACAGCTCTCCAACCCCCCTACACACGGCCCTTCTCCAGTTTATCCAGTTGTCTCCGCGGATGACGTATTAACCCTGGAGGGGTAATTCATCCTTGATCCTTTGACCTCTGACGTTGCTGTTATCGGTGGGGAGAGACAGAGAGAGAGAGGGGGAAGGAGAGGGAGAGAGAGAGACCAGCGTGTGTTACTGTGTTATGCTGGTAATACACATGCTTCTGTCTCTGAGGGGAGACAGCAGTGTTTGGTGTCGGATGGATGACAGGCAGGAGGTCAGAGAGAGGAGGAGACAAGAAATGTCCTAATGCATTTTTCC
This sequence comes from Aphredoderus sayanus, assembly GCA_027564795.1. Classification (NCBI taxonomy): domain Eukaryota; kingdom Metazoa; phylum Chordata; class Actinopteri; order Percopsiformes; family Aphredoderidae; genus Aphredoderus; species Aphredoderus sayanus. The sequence continues at coordinate 9,240 of JAODUG010055909.1, forward strand.
CCTCATTCCTCTCTCGCATCTGATTGGATAAAAGGACAGAGGAGAGAACAATAGGGTGGGGGGGGGGATAGCTAGCAATGTTAATATATCAGTTGTCATGCCCCCCAACCCCCTCAGTGAAGCAGCTATATGCCCCTACCGTTGGGGCTTTCAGTCAATTGCATCACCTCCAATCATCGTAGAGGTGGGCGGGGCTTATACACTCCACCGTGGAAGGAAGTGACTCCACGTGGTGATGTCATTTCCTTGACGGGGATATGCCTTCTACACACATGCGTACATGTACAGTATACACACACACACACACACCAGGGTTGCTATAGGTTCAGCTATGTGCAAACTAAGGAAAAACATGAATGCGTGCAATATGTGAAATGTAAGAAAGCACTTTCTTTACGTCTCTTAATTATAATGAAGCATTATTGTATTGTCTTTTCTGTGTGTGACATGGATAGTGGAATAACATTCAAATAACTAATTTGGCATAAATAAACAACACAGCATGAATATTTCAGTTCTTATTTGTTACTATTCGTAATAAGAATTGCTTATCGCATTGGCTTGATCAAAATTAGATAATCAATGCTTTTTTTAGGATTGTTTAAGAGGAACCTATAGCAGGGGATATTAAACTGTGTGTGTGTGTGTGTGAGAGAGAGAGAGAGAGAGAGAGAGAGAGAGAGAGAGAGAGAGGCGTCACTGCCAGATGTGGAAACGCCAGTTTTGTGTGCACCCTTGCATTGTAAACAGTTCTTAGCACACACTCAAGCACTTATCACCAGTCTTATGTCACTAGGCAATGATGACCGTCCTGTCTGCAAGACATAATTACCCAGCCAGGGGCAAATGTAGACCCCCACTCCCTGACAGAGATGCTCACATCATAGCTGGGACACACACACACACACACACAGGCATGCTATGACATGCTTACTTGTTGTGCACTTGATCACAAACACTACCTCTCTCAATCATAGGCCCTGTCTTGTTTGTGTTGTGTTTTTTCTGTCCACTTCTAGACCTTACTTAGAGTAACAATCACCTCATGTGGTCCTTGTTCAGGCCTGGACAGCTTGCTTTCATCTTGAATGCCTTTTGACAGATAGGACGTGCAAGATAAGATACTGCACATTGCAGCATAACTGTCCACAAAGGACACACATTCTCGCTCAGGAATGGTATGAGCTGCAGTCACAAATTGTGTTTACAGACTTGTGACATTATAGGCTTCATTATAATCTTTATTAGTTTTTAAGACCTTACTCGGAAACTCTGAACTTTCAAAACTTTCTTAGCTATAGTAAGAGTAATAGCTATAACTATGAAAAACTTTCACAGACATATTTTTCAGTAGGTTTAATTTGGCTTTCACTGGCCAATAATATTATTGTAAAAAATAGGATCTGCAAAATGTCTGCATTGAAAGTGATCAGCAATCAGATGGAAAGTATAACGCAGTGACAATGACAGTTATATTAAAATATAAAGGAGACGTGTTCTTGGTAAGGGCTCAGGGAATGGATCCAATATCAGTGGCTCCAGCTCTTGAGCACAGCATTTGTTCTAATTGTCTGTCCACTCACAGAGAATAGCGCCCTGCTATCAATGTCCTGCTGACGGGATTCAGGTCAAGGTTAGCAGTTATCCCAGCAACAGACACAGCAGTCCCCAAACAGGAAATCACATAACACACATAAAAAATCTGAATCTTAAAACACCATGTCATCAATATGGTTGATTTGGCAAAACCTATTGATTATATGTTGTGTGCTATACTGTAAGTGAATGCTTTTTGACATATATTCATCTGTCTAAGCCATGTTATGTGTACACTACAGTAAACAGCCAATAATGATAGTAGAATACTATTTGAGACTAATACCAAAAGGCTATAATAATGTTTTCACAGCTCCATATGGTGTGATTTAATGGTCAATTTCAATTTGATGGCGCAAACTTCCAATTTCTTGGTCTATGATGCTCCCATGTGGCAGATTTGTGTAACTACAGCCATTGCAAGAAATTGCAACAAACACACAGATTTTAACAGTACTGTACAGTATGTTAAAAGATTTTAAGTAATCTTTAACATTCTGAAAATGAATTTTAAAGCAGCTGTACTGTAGTGCCTAGTAGTAGTCTGAGGTATTCTCAGACAAAGGCCCTATCAAGGTTCTCTCAATGAAATAAATGAAACAAATCAATGAACTGTTGACAGTGTTATCACTCAATGTCTCCTCTCCATCATGTCTTCATCCCTGTGTCCTCTTTCTGCAACCCATGCTGTGAGGATTCCTGGCCCTGGGCCTTAGTTTTCCACCAATGTGTCCAACATATAATGTCTAGTAGGTATAGCTGTTCTCTCTATACTTTGTCCTGCACTGGACATCTGCATGACATGTCTGCTCTACTGCATCAACATTGGTGTCTGTCCTTTGTACTGTATTCATTAACATTTTGTTTGTTTATCTGGGACTTATCTCGCATGTTACTCTACATTTTGTTATTTGAATAGGCTGCATGCAGACTAATTATAAACTGAATCAACTTCTCAGAGCAAAGGATTAAGCTTTTATATGTGTTTAATTGCTGCATTAAAGGGATACTGAACTTGAGCTAAATTACTTGTTTGTTTGGGATTAAATATTACATTTGGTCATTGTCTTTAATTAACTTTTTTGTTTTTTATTTCTAAATTGTATAGGTTCAATTGTTTCATATAAACATACAGTATAATCCTGTACAAATGTTATATCATATTGAGAAATATATGTGAAAAGTTTGTTTTTGATTTGATTATAGTTTTTGATTTGGTTTATTAAGTACAGTGCCCAAATGCGTATTGAATCCCAAAGGTGCCTGCAGTACTGTATGTGGACTTATGCTAAGATAAGGAAGCTTGAGAGTCCGTGGTTTACCTTAAGTTAATGGGGGATGTTGCTGTTGTTGTGTGCATGGCTTTCATGTTCCTTATGGAAATGCTATGTATCTGACCTCTCTCTCTCTCTCTCTCTCTCTCTCTCTCTCTGCAGGTGTGGTGCAGTGAGGAGGAGGTGGAGGTGAGAGGGGAGGAGGAGGAGGCGGAGGCTAAGGTTGCCACTGTGTTCTGCATGCAGGCAGAGCACCAGGGCACCAGGACCTACTTCTTCAGCGCTGACAACCACGAAGAGCAGGAGGAGTGGATCAAGGCCATGAGTGACGCCGCGCAGGTCAAAACCGCGCTGGCTCACCAGAGGTACAGGGGACCGCCTCTGGGTGGCACTGTTGTTTAAGTTTTAGACCATGGAAAACCCTGGAAAGAGTTACCAGTGCAAAGAGCAGTACATGATAACATGTTAGCTTATTTGCTGTTTCAGCTAACTAGAATTCTTGGTGTAAATTAACTAAAGAGATAGAGCCAGCAAATCTTGGAGATGCGACAACATACGAATTGACATTGAGCTAAAAAGTTGCAGATCGCATCTTTACAAATCAATAAGAAAGGTGTGCACTATACTGACAGTTGAAGACAGATGCTTGTAGGCAGATACAGTCACAGGCAAAGAGGCCAAGAGACAAATAGATAGCACGATGGATAGATATACAGTATACTGTATTTTTGGCCCAGCATTATATTCTGCTTTATTTAATGCATGTATTTTTTGAGTCAGTTAATACTTATGCTTTATGCTCCATATTTGTACCCCACAGGGCGACCTCTGACAGTGCTACCAGTCCAACAGATGCCAACGACGCCATGGTAACCACAAGCCCCGACACGCAAACGCCACCGCACCCCCAGACGCTGGCGCACGGCCGTATTGGGGCGGCGGACAGCGAGTTGCCCCCGAGAGCCCAGCCCGAACCCAACGGGGTGGACGCCATGGAAACGCCATCTCCCTCCACCCCCCGCTCAGACCAGGAGGTCAGGGTGCTCGGCGAGCACCGGGGTGGAGGGGACAAGGGCAAAGGAGGCAACGGCCACGCCCCTTACCCCAACAACCAACCCAACGGCTGGGGTACCTACGGCCCGCCGCCTCGAAGCCACGGCAACGGTCGGTCCCCGCTGAGTCACACGGAAGGCGGGGGCCGAGCTCAGCCGGATGCCAGGGAGCCGCCGGATAACGTGGTCCTCCGGAGGGGTTTCGTTCCCAGGACGGCCCCAGAGAGAGTGGCCCAGAGGAAGAGCTCCATGACACAGCTCCAGCAGTGGGTGAACCAGCGGCGGGGCATGGCCTCACAAGAGGACCTGAACAGGTACCCACACACCCTTGTGACGTAGCGCACTGGCTGCTAGAACGTACATTAGGACTCTCGAATAGGCAGAATAACCACTATTTAAACTCAACGTGCGATTTGGAATTGAAGATTGTCACTCAGTCAAATACCACTTGATTTATTCAGTATTGTTTTCACAATTCAACTTTTTAGCGATCTTGAAATGAAAAGGTTTATTCTAGAGTTCCAGATTTTTCTATAATCAAATCGTGAGTTAGTCTTTGTTTGAATGTTTTTCCGCCCGTTTTGGGAAGAACCCTTAACTAAACAGAGGAAACGACATGTGGAAGGAGATATAGAGCATAGCCTGCCCGCTGTCTCGTCTGCACAGGAAAAGGAGGCTTGACCTCACGTTAAATGAAAGAGTTGAGTTGGCTCTCCGCAGAGACACAACGGCTCTTGGAACAATACAATGGTAATCTGTCTCTGTTTGCTGTCAAAGAACGTCGTCGACCGATATTCCCCGGGCGCACATTGAAAACATAATCCCTGGCGTCCATGTCCTGTGTGACCTCTTGGAAATATCTGTGGAAGTATGAGCGCTATCTTCCTTTTCCCCCTCCACAGCCCTTCACGTTATTACACGGTCAACCGGGGGGTTTCGGCCGACTACTACGGCATCTACCCAGGTGGTCCCCAGTTCGTGGAGGACTACCCCCTCTATCCCCCGGGGGTCCGACCCGACAGCATCTGCTCCATCGCCGGCGTCGGCTACGACCGCCGCTGGACGGCGGAGGAGAAGCGCCGGTCTCTTCGGGATGGACCGCCGCCCCTCTACGCCCCGCCCATGCCGCGGGACCCCTGGGGGTCCCAGTACTACGGCGGGGCTCCCCTGGACGTGGCCCAGGCCTCCATGAGGCGCCTGTCCATCCAGCCGCGCTCCCGGTCGGTGCCCAGATCCCCCTCGTCCTCGTGCGGGGGTCCCTACTCACCCGGGCCGCACGCCTTCATCTCGCCCGCCCGCTCGCCGTCCACTAGGTTCGACCGAGTCCCAGGACGAATGAGGGAGGACGTGATATACGCGGATCCCTCCGTCTACGGGCTGAGGCGGTCCCTCAGCTCTCCCAAGGTGAGAGGTTGTGCCTGTGCGTCTGTAGGGAAGGAAGGATAGCATTGCATATTAGTACCCTCCTCTCCCCAATCTTGCAGCCTGGGTCAGAAAAAAAACAAAACAACAATTATTCCCGTCCCTTCACGGATAATGTAGCTATAACAATGTGCAGCTGAGTTTGTAGGGGATCACCATTTCTGATTAGGTGTATGTCTTTAACCCTCGTAATGTACTCAGAAATATCGTATTGGGCCACACGGCGGCGCCATCTGATTGTGTATGATTTGTGTGTTTTTCAATTGGCACTGCTGTGTGTATTTATTAATTAATTAATTATTTCTTTATGTATTTGTGTTGTTTTTTCCTTCCTTCCTGTTGTCCTCGGGTTTCAAACACACACCTTGTTGTGCCAGCAGTGCACATCATATCTCTGTGTAAGCTGTAGAA
>JAODUG010055940.1:0-14992 GCA_027564795.1 Aphredoderus sayanus
GGTTTAGCGCCTTCTATCTGCCACAAGAGCTAGTGATTTGGGTCATTCTGACCCGGAGTACATTACGAGGGTTAATATCATTTGTTGATAGTAGCTGAAGCAGCCATATGCCAGAGATCATAAACACATTCTCTTTGAGCTTTGACCTCGGCACTCAATAAAGCTAGATGTTGCAAGGGCATTAGGATGCATTCCCAATACCCATAATACTATATATCAAATTCACTTCTGCTAAGAAAGTATGATAGAGCAAACATAGGATATACTGTAGTGACCTACTGATCTTTTTAAATCATTAGATACACTAGCAATGACATATTGTAGTGTGGATTTAATCTTAACCAGTTGACATTTGCCTACAAGTTTAAGTTGCTAAAGTGAAACAATGCACATCTACAAAAGCATTAGGATCATCTCCCAGAACAGACACCTACTGTGATTAGAGACTGTGTTGCGGTGTTGCCTTAGCCGCCACACAAGTGCCAGAACTGGGCCGGCTGCTAACATTAAGCGACAAGCTACAGTGTGCTGTGGATCCAAACTAGCGACACAATGCGACACCACATGGAGCTGGCGTTGCCCCCTCGCCACTCCTCAGATATGCAAGCCCGCCTTACCTGCTGCGATTCCATTACGGTGGCTGCCGTCTCCAACATTGAATGTTTCTGTAGCATATTAAACAGATTAATACAACAATGCTCCAGGGACAGAGCCGCCTGTCAATCTGAGCTAAAAACACAAAAGCAGAAAATTAAAAAGGCCCATGGCTGAACTCCAGCATAGATAAAAAAAAGAAAAAAGAAAAAAAAAGTGCCGGAATCTTGTGTGGCGAAAGGAGGGGTGGAGTTGTCAGTTAGGAAAAACAGATGGTAAATATTTCTTCTCCCAGTTTTCTAGCACCTTACAGAACACACACATAAACAACCACATCCAGGCCACATATTAGCCATAACAGAAGTGAAAAGAACATTAACTTGGGTATTAGCAAAGGCAAATATACAAGGCTTTGTTTTTAGAGCAGGTACCTGCATACAGGGATATATGAATGTATAAAACAAGGCCTCTCTCTCCAAGGATGCTGCATTTCATATTGACTCAACGCCTAATCTAAAGCCAATCCAGGACGCATCCTGTTCCTGCCAGTGCCTTGACTGTGTCTGGGGAGAAATATCAGAGGCATGCATCTATAGAGGGAGCATTCTCTGGTGACGTCTTGTCGCATCCTGCGAGACTCCAGAGGAAAATTCAATCTGGTCTCTCGCTTGGCGAGATTCTGAGAGATTGAGCAAGGTCTACAGATAGCAGAGAGGGACTCCGCGCTCTGCCTGCACATTCACAGTCCTGCTGCGAGAAGAAGTGGGAATTACAATGTGCAGAAAGGAACAGTATGGAGAACAAGTAAACTGCAGGCATGTCATACTCACTGGTTAGTTACCTAATGTGCCATAGCTTTGAGAGCTGTTTCGGAAAGTGTGCCTTTAACTAGGAATCCAGTGGTGTGAGTACTGTATGCCAGACTATCCTCCTACATATCAAGGTCACTGTACATTGATTGCATTATAGCAGCAATGCTGCTTTTGCATAAGAAGGCCGCTGAATGCAGCAGGTGACATGTTCAGAGTGAAACCCGTGGTCATGTTCTCTTCAGGTGCGCCAGTACCAACCCGGGCTGCACATAGTGAAGGCAGATGAAAACAAAGGACACAGACAGACAGACAGGCATACATGAAGATGTTCACCTAATAACCCCATCAAGTCCTCTGTTGTGTTATAGCACCAGATGGCACAATTTCACCAAGCTCACTGTTTATGTAACAAGAAAGTGTGAGGGAAGAGAGAAGCGTGTGCCATGTATCACATACAGTACATACACTGTAGGTGGAGTGATTAAGAATGTACTGTGACCTGCTTTAAAAGCTGTTCCTCCCCTATATAAATGGAAAAATGAGAGGATTAGAAATGAACCTGACCAAACTTATGTCAGTCTTTCTCCATCTGATCTCTGCACCACAGCGTTGCAAATCATCTTTAATGGTCGGCACACTGATGGTTCATTACGTTAAACTATCTTGGCTAACATCCTCTAATCCAATGGCTCTCCTATGGCCTGAGGGAGCTATGAGCCACACACTGTAAGGAGAAGGAGGGGGTTTGTGTGACTGGTGTGTTGGTGGAGGAGGGGTGGACCCAGTGTATTATTAGCAATAGGGTAATTGTACCAGTGGAAAATAACTCCATATTAGCCGTCCCACACTGTACAACTCTGGGTTCTACTCCAGAAGTCCTACAGTAGGACTGTGTGTGTGCTGTTATACTGTAGTGAGGTGAGGAGGATCTTCAGCAGGCAGCTGTGGATGATGGAGCTGGCACACAGCACCACCTAATGGACGGACACGTGGATAGCAAGCCAATACCTTATATGTTGCTGAAGTCAAAACCTGGGATGTTTCGTTTTTGTTTTATATTTGATTTGTCATTAATCATTCGAGTGGTAACACGTAAAATGTCGCAAATTAACAACTTCAACATTACACGTAGCAACGTTTGATGTTCCACAGGTATCTTGCATTTGATCTGTTTAGAGCAACATGGATCCGTGGTGATCATACCATCCTATCTCCTGTTGTACACACCGGCTCCCATTCTGCCCTCCTCCAGTACCATGTGATGTCCGCGCTCAACCCTCAACTTACTATCTTCTCCCCTCCTTCAACCTTCCTCTAGGCTGCTGGCCCTGTCTCAGTGTCCAGGCCATCCCGTGCCCTGTCTGTTTTCATTGCTCTCCACAAGGACAAGCAATTTGGGGAGAGAGAGGGCGCCGATGACCACTGCCTGCTGACCTTTTCTCCCTCAATTTAACTCCTCGGCAGCACGGCCGGCGAATGTGGCAATCAGGCAAGGCAGAAGTGACATCCTCATCTGAGCATGGCCAGACCCCACACGCAATCACAGTGTCACTTTCCATCTATATGCAGGAGCTGCCTGGAAGTGGCACTGCACAGTGGAATAGAGGGCTGTGAGCCACAGTGAGGCACATGGGCCTGAGCAAGCTACTAGCTACTAACTGTTTACAGGGAACAGTTAATGCTACAGCTAGCTGCAGCCGCTAGCATACTTTTGGTATAGAAAAGTGTGTGTTTGCCAGTTCTCATTTTTAGGATCAACAGGATATTTTAATCCAAGAGTACAATGCAATGGAAATACTTTGTTTATTCTAAAATATTATTGTTCATTTTACTGTCAACCCAATAGTTCTCAATCTGTAATAAAAAACAATACACATATCATATCTAGACATATACTGTACATCCTAATGTATCTTGTAGTAAACCACAGTATACAGTACAGCACCCATTTTGCATTTGTTGACACAATGCAGTGAGGTCTGAGCTTTCTCATTTCTTGTACATCCTTCCTGTTGGGTTGTTACTGCAATGCTCTGCTCTTCCAAAGAAGACTAGCCTATAAGGAGAGTATTTTCCCAGCCTCAGATTAGACGGTCCACCTCTACCATTTTATCCACTTGATGGGTGAGTCAATTACATAAGCCATGATGGTAGAAAATTGTGGGATATTATTTGACGGCCTCCTCAATGCCATGTAGTTTCCTGAGGGCTGGCATAAGCCAGGGTGAAATACAAAGACATTCAGAGCATGAGGGAACATGTTAGAACATGAGCTGCCATGTAATAAACTGACTAAGATGCAGGTGAGACTGTGAAGCTCATGAAGGAACATGAATGTAGGACTTCTGGTTCTGGTTAACAAACAGACTATAGCAACTTTAACAATGTATTGTGGGATTCAGAAAAAAAAGGACATTTGTGGTTTTCAATCTTCAACCTTTGTGACCTATGGGCCGTGCAATGTGTTGTTTATAGTTGGCTACTTTGTTCTGCATGTAGAAAAGTGTACTGTTTCAGCATTTAGAGTGAAAAAAAATATCAATAGACAGAAAAATGGAAACTCTGTAAAATCTTAAGAGTACCTGGTGCTAAATACTGTATCAATTCAAAATTAAACTGTTTCAGTTGTCAGGAAATGGACAACACATGGACCAACTGGGGCACTTCACAAATGTAGCTTACATCTAGACACTAGATCCAAAAAGAATTCAAATGGAAAAGCGGCAATAAAAGTCGGCAAAAAGATATTTTCCCCCACAGGTCAATCTTTCTTAGCCTGACTCTGCCTGACTACTGCTCTCAGATCAATGTTCCCTGAGATTATAGTCCCTGTTTGCGTTAGCGTTCGTCCAGCCTCCCTGGATGACAGACCAATCAGTGACCAGTGGGGTGGCTAAGTGCCATGACGATGACGTCAGATGTGTTTCGACATGGTGGCAGAGCTAGCTGAAGTGAACAGTTTCAAAATTAACTGTAGGTCTACACCCATTACAATGCAGACTGTAATCAATCACCAGTGGAGCATTTCCCGAACCTACAGTATTTACAAAGTTCATTTTGGGTCTTGTTACACCAGGCTTTGTGATCTGAAACAACACATATTATTATTTATTATAACGCTAATGTTATTGGTAAACATGACGACCACCATAACCCATGCTATATGTTAAACAGCTTCTTGTGTCTTATGTGAATGTAAATTATTTAAAACATATTTATGATAATGCATTGTCTAATACTGCACATCCCCCAGTGCAGTATTAGACACTGTGGAGACGGTATTATGTGTTCCCTAAATCAGCCATAAATAGCCACATTTATTTATATGAACTTTTAGATTGTTGCATTAGCTATAGTAAACTTTACTAAAAGTATGAACAAGACAGTGTTTGAAGATAGAGTGAGGAGGAAGGAAGAAAATCTAAATGATGATATGCCTGGGAGGGGGGCATTATCATTTGAAAGGATCCGGCCATTGTGTGTCTCGTCCCCTCTGTGCTGAAAATGACATTGTCTGATGTGCAAGATTTACCTTAGCGGTGGTGTGGCCCCGGTTAGGGCCGCTAGTGCCTTGTGTCATCTCCTGGCTCTGTCACGCTGCCTCCAATTTACACACCGCGCCGCTCTGCATTTCAAAGGAGCTGCAGCGGCACTAGCCTCCCGTTAGCGATAGCTATCTGGACCCCGCCGCGGGAAGATTAGGCCGCTTGGAGGGGGAAAAGTCTCACTCTGCCTCCCGCCCACATTTACATTTTCATTTTCATATTAGATGTTCCTCCCCTGCTCGACCTCGCCTCTCACCCATTCTCTCTCCTCCTAGCAGACCCCCTCCCGGGTTAGAGTCCCCCCAGCCACACACCCCTCACTATCACTACGTTCCTCAGGAAGGGAAAGAGGTAGAGGACATACAACAGCCAACCCAGCTGCTTCTACCCTTCAAAATGTCCCCTCTCTCGCTCACAGAGCAGCCCCTGCCTTTCTACTAATGGAATAATTAATGAAACTTTTGATGTCAAGGCAAATAATAGAGTTAGTCACATGTTCTGCTTTCAAGTTTTTCATCTTTAGGAACGACAGAATATTTAGTCGCGATCAAAGACTGCATGAATCAAGCCAAACGAAAATAAACGCTAAACATATTAAAACAGTATTGCCAAATTAAAATGATGCAAGTCTACACATCCTCATCAGAGTGATGATGGTTTCTAGGCATTCACTACTGATCTTAGGTTTCTGCACCTCATATCATGCAGATAAAGACTTTGGACTACATGACAGCGGACGCATGTCCTCCATACAGTATACTACCTGCAAGATGCAGAAATGCAATGACACATTGGAATCCCAGGCCCTCACCAACAACTGTTGTTGGCGAGACAGGCTATCTCAGCATGTTTTCTCTTTCATTGGGAGAAAGACAAGATGCTAATAGCAGTCTGAATCCTCCAATCTATATGCCTCTCTGTCTTCCTGCCCGACACTGTTTACTCACTCTGCTGGGAGAACCCTTCACAGGGCCGTTGGATTGACTTAATGTGGAAGAGAGAGAGGGCGACTGAGAGGCTGCGAATGACAAATGGAGAAAACAGCAAGAATAGGGTGAGGGGGAAATGGAAAAGAGTGGAGGTGGAGAGAGGGATTAGGTGATACATAGCTGCAGTGAACGCCCCTGATTTGCCCCACAAAGAGAGTCCACCTCCCTTCGTCTTTACAGAAAGTCCTGGACCAGTCTGTGTTTTAGATAAAGGACCTGTTCAAAAGGTTACTATGTATTTTATGGACCAAAAGATGGTTCCCTGCAATACTTAATACATGCTAATGATGTATGCAGTATTGTAGTAAGCTAGGTTAGTACTGTACAGTGTGTATCAGCAGCTCTACTAGATACTAGTACTGTCCCCAGTGCACCCCAGCCACATACTGAACCTTTTGTTGACTCTCAATTGTTTGGGGATGTCTTGTGTAGTGTGTCGGTTATTGTCTGCCTATTGGCCGCTGTTATTTTGCATTAAATGTCTCAGCCTCATTCTGTTTACACCTGCACTCGTCCACCCACACACACATTGGCCACTACTTAACGCCACAAACTACCCACCATGCCTGTAATACACGTGGCCATTATAGATAGTATACTATGAATGGTGAACAAATGAATGGTTTCCTATGGCAACATGCTCCAGATAAGCACACACTGTTTATAAGCACAAATTGGATAATAACAACAAATTAGTAACTGAATGCTATAATGTGCATTTTGGATATCGGCACAGGAGTTTTTATTTGATCTTCCACCACTTGTCTCTTAGCACTGTAAATCACCAACTCTCATTGAAAATTAATGTCAGCCGGTCACTTTATCTCCCTGGTTTGTCCTCCATGTCAATACGGGGTTACACTACTGTAGCAGTTTAGACAAACATTAGAAAAAACAGACATGGGACAAAGTCTGACATCTATCACTGCTGGTTTAGGAGTGTGATTGGACTACGCTGTGTTGCTAGGCTATGCTCGGCTATATCAGTCAGGGATCAGACCTTCAGTGGGGCTGAACCCCTAATGAGAATGTGATGTAGGCCTACTGTACATACAGAGATTTCTAAATAGGTTTCTGTCTGTATTTGTATTGGTGTAGGTCTTGTTTGAACACTGGGGATGGTATACATTAAGCCCTGCTTAATGTATACCATACTGGCTGGGCTGGGGTCCTCTCCCAGAAGATTTGATCATCAAACACATCATTTCCTGCATTCTGGTGAATTTCTATTTACCAATTTGTGTCTTTTCTGAACCAATTTGTGGTGGAAATATCTTTTACTTATGCGTAAAGGAAAACACAACATTTTGGAACAGGTGACAATTGAAAAAATATAATATATAGGGTGCTCTTTAAAACTTTGGAGACATACGCACAATGCTAATCTGTCTGTTTGCACTCAGATTAGCTCTGGGACGAGTGTATGTTAAAACAAGAAAGACAGGAGAAGCAATAGAGGGAGAGCCTAATTTTACATTTCCTGCATGTTCCCGGTCGGCAGACAGCTGACCTTCAGCGGCAGACACGCTCGGCTGGCTAACAACGCAACAACTGGCGCCCAGTCCAAAGCCGTACATGAAATGGGTCGTGTGCTTTAAAGTTGTTCAATTAGATTATCCTTTTCATTTTCTTCCTCGTGTGCAATCAAGGGACAGCTATGCAGCAGCAAGCAACAAGGAAGCATCACTGCTACATATCCTGCCAAGCACACAGCTAAGGGAAATGGCAGACAGGGGAAGGACAGGAAGAGTGAGAGAAAGACTGCAGATAATTGGTGCGGTGGCTTCAGTGCAAGGTTGTCCAAAGTTGGACACCAGAGAGAATTTGAAAAGGTTGATCAATGACAATACATTCTGACCTAAAATATTCTCTCATTCTTACTAATTTCTAGTAGAATTACACAATATCAAATATAATCCTCCTATTATGTTTTTTGACATTTTCTATTTTACAAGATTTTTTGTTTTCCCTATTTAATCCCAGATGAGAGAAACTAAGAACAAAATCTGCATTCTGCCTGAATGTATAGTAATTGTAATGTAAAGCAGTTTTGAGTTGATGAGAACTTCACCACACTCTTATGTGTATAGAACAATTAAAAAAGAACACATCTACTATGCATGACCATAGTCTAGACCAGTGTTCCCCTACCCTGGTCCTGGACTACCACTGCCCTTTTAGATGTCTCCCTGCTCCAACACACCTTATGCAAATGAATGGGTCATTATAAGCTTGATAACCAGGGTCCTATGTTAATTATGGTCTGGAAACCCTGTTCACTTTTGCACAGCCACTCTGGATGGTGGTCCAAACAACACCCAGTGTGGGTGCAATGATGCTGAAGTTAAGCGTTTGTTAAAAAATGTATGGTGAATGAGATATACAGCTACACTAATTATTTTCTAAATGCTTTATTAACTTAATTTATATAAATAATGATGTTAAAAGGGGGCACAAAAATGAGGGTTGCTTCAGTAGCCTTAAACACAAATCTGTCATTGGGCTATGCGACTGAATGGAAACTTCTTGGCTGATTCAGTATTTAATTATTTGAAATGATAATAAACCCAATTGCTGTCTTCATGCACGGACATAATATTACTCAAATGACTCTCCTTGAGGTTCATACATGTCACTCTGTCTCACCAGCTTAAGCTCAACCAGTTTATCAGGTTTGAGCTTTCAACTGTACATGTGGAGAGAACAAGTGTGAGGTGTTAAGCTGCCTCCACGATGATAAGAAATGTGCTCTTTGCTCACCGGGCGCAAAGCATAGTGCAGACATTTGGTGCAGTGGTAAAATTCCAACCAAAAACACAGACTGACTCCTCTAGCAATGCCACTGTGTGCTGTGTAGAACCGATATAATGGCCCTTCTAAAACAGCCCTTCAAAAACAATGAATATAGTTTTCTGGCATTATACGCATACAAAAAATATATATTTCAGCAAATCTTAATTACACTAATATTGTTCTTGTGAAACAGTTTTTGCTGACAGAAAAAGTATTTTTAAAAGATAGGTAATTGTATTTTTGCTGTCTGAACAAATGGGGCATCTTAACTTTAACACCAGACCTTAATCATTAAGGGTACCACTAATCATTACCACTAATTAGGATAAACTAACCCCTAATCTGAACCCCAAGTAAACAGCAACGGCTACATAACAGAGGCAGAGATGGGCAGGTCATGGCATTGCCATAGTAGGTTTCTGGAACAATAAGAAGCAGCAAATGTGTGTGGCACCCATTGGTGGCACCCCATGCATGCCTTTACCCTATCTTGGGCACTACGTCTGTACAGCATACACAAGTCTTGTAGATATTACAAACGACAGAGCCAGCCTTTGCTTGCATTAACTCTGGGACACAACGCGTCAAGACACACCTACTTGACAGGAGAAGTGTTTGGACTGACATGCATGACGACCAACTATATAACTTAATGACCAAATATAATTTGTTGGGAAATGACACAAGTCGGCTGTTTGCAGATCGTAAACATTTGTTAAATGTGTAAGCTAGCTTTCACTGCTTAAAATAATTAGAAAGACTAAAATAAAGAGACAAATAAAAAGAAATAAAGCACTCTAGTAGCCTGGCTCCGCCTGACTATTGCTCTCAGCTATAGTTATAGATATAGTTATATATAGATTATAGTCTGGAAACCCTGTTTGCATTAGTGTTTTCACAGCCCACCAATCAGGTGGCTACGTGTGATGACACTGAACCATAGCCATATTAATAGATAGTCACAGGGGGAACAATGGCGGTTGGTACTTAAAGTCTTTGCTCATTGGCTCAGTGAAGCACGTGATTCTAACTGAAAAGTCTCCATTGTTATAGTGGCTCTAATGCTGCATGCAGGACAAACAGGAGTGTATGTCACAACCTGCCACGCCTCAACCTCGTGCATGTGCACCATGGTACAGCATGAAATACAACAGGATGTTTGTTTTTATTTTAGACTATACTATTAAAACTGTAGGCATGTTGTGATTAATATTCAGCATTCACACTAAAAGTATAAGCTTGCTAATACGCCAGCTTGCTAATCAGCCAGCAGGAGCATAGGACTATGTCGCATGGTTGTTACGTCATGACAAATAAGCGTCCAACTGCCATTATTGGCATTGTTACAAAGAATATATGCATGTTAGCACCTAAAGCACCAAGAGAATATTATGAAGCACCATATGAGCCAAGTGTGACACCTTGAAATAAATTAGTGGAGCAGTAATACCAATAACGAATGTATCAATGGGGTGTGTATTGCAGTTGGTTCTTCCGGGTGCAGTACCACCGATCACCACAAGACACGGCTGCTTCAAGCCGTGGGAGGACCCTGCCCCCTGCATTGAAGTCAAGTGTATTTCAAAATGGTGGTAGAGATATGAGGCAATAAAAATTGTTGTAGCAACACCGATTGGTTAAAGGCTGTCCAATAGTTTCTAAATTAACCAGAGGTCTACGCCCAGTAGGAGACAAGGACTGCGAACACTTCCCAATGGAGCATGTCCAAACCCTATTCACAAAGTGAATTTTGGTCTCTGGTTACACCAAGCTACTGCTCTAGCACTTCACTGGAATTACGTGTAGAGTCTTGTGAGTGACGATGCTGACAGCCAATGAAAATCTACTACCTCGCTCCTGATTGGGCTGACATGCTTACATGCATATGTACCAGATGTTCAGCAGGAGTTGCTGATATCATGTAATGCTAATAGACGGGAGAGGCTGGGACTTCAAACTAACTCCTTCATAGCTAGCACTTCTGCTGACATCATGTAGCTAGAGGGTATTTATTTTAAATAACGATTTGTCTTTATCTGAAGTTCTTAGGATGGTTTTATATACTATTTGTTTTGCAACTCAAGGCACTTGCAACATATCTAGGGTTATTATTAGCCATTATAATATATCATATTATTAGTTATTATTTATGATAACTGGTGTATGACAGTTTTAGTTTCAACCAAGGTTTTATCGTTTTATGACCCCTGCACCATTCCTGGTAAATGTCCTGGAGGCTTTGGAGAGCATGTGATGCTTGCAGCTTAATGCATCACTATGGCTTTTGCTGTGCTGCTCCCAAATCAGTTGGTGATTGTGCCAGTCAGTAGGCTTCTAATAACGCTCAGGTAAAAGGCTTCAGAGTCCACCTGAGGCCTTTTACCTGCAGTATACTATCAACATTTGCAGTACAACAGTACAAGTGCAATGCATTGGATAAAAGCTAAATTGCTGAATGTAAATGTATAGATTAAAACCTGATTACATAACAATATCTTGTTTATTTTTTAACATATTCATATGTATAGTTCTTACTACCAATAACTAGTTTACTTTCTGCTTTATCACTCACATTATCTTCAAAAGGAAAATGGAGTTTTGGTTAGAGGTAAATGTTACACGAATAATAAGCTATAAGCCTGGTAACACCTACAGTAGCCCATTATGGAGACGAATATTAGGACTATATACATTTTGATAGAATGGCTGATGCTATTATTATTATAGGCTGTAGATAGATAGAACTGTATACCAGCCACCATCAATAGTATCAGTGAAACCAGTAAAACATACCAAACACACTGGAGATGAGCATTAAACTACTGTAAGTTAAACTCAATGTAGTAAGTCGCCACAACAAAATGAGGATACATTGAGAGGACATCCTGACATCTACAGAATAGTATGAAAATGTCTGAATTTCTAAAAATCAAATAAGATGTTTTCATGACTCACATACCGTGCATGGAATTCCACTGACAGCAGTTGGTAGACAGAATGACTCATCTGGGTGTTTTCAGACCCAGTTGTTCTCAGCTTATGCTAGACATCAAGTCATCTTAACATTCAGATAGACTCTGTGTCCGTCACCATATATGAGAGGGAGCACAGTGTGTGTGTGTGTGTGTGCTATTGAATGTATTCGGGCATTGGTGGGGGCTACTTTCAGGGGATTTGCAGTAATTATATGACAAAACGCTGGTGAGTCTCTACGGGTGCTGAGCAGAGGCTCACGGGTCAGAGGACTGAGCACTCTGGGCCGGGTAATTTGTAAATGTCATTCAGGTGGGGTCCTCTGTCAGCCGACCGAGAGGGGAGAGGGGAGGAAGAGGAGGGGGCAGCAGAAAAGGAAAGCACAGCGATCTTTTCTTATGCAGATTATTTTACAACAGATGCCAAGTCCCTCCGTTGCGTTTTGTCTGCTGTGACGGCTCGAGATTTCCTGATGTGTGCAAAACATATTGCTTGACATATTGCATGTTCAGTGGCGTGGCTATTTCCAAGCATGAATAAATGAATATTTTCATCCTGTATTACTGGTTGGCTTGCCATTTCATACATGAGGTCCAGTGACAGGAATTCCTTTGTGATGGCACTATCATGGTGTGATTGATTGCTTTGTTGTGTGTAATGATGACTTTTCTTTTACAATGCTTCAGATACAATTAAATGCAATGCGTAGAATTTGACGGACATTACACCCACTAAACAAATATTTGTGACTGTGTGCAACATCCGACATCCAATGAGGTATCGGTGGGTGAGAGGTCATTAGACCTGTGTGAACAGTCAACATAATGGCCATCCTTAGTGCAAATATATTCCTCTTGCACCACAAGGTAGATGAGCTTCAATCGTTGTACTATCACCATTATGTTTGAAAAGGGACTCATTCCCTCTGAAGTGGCCAATCAGGGATGTCTTGGAGGTTATTTTCCCAACATTTACCAATCCACATCCACGCCTGTCTTTGGGATAATCTGGCAGATCACAGTAGCCGATAAATATTCGGTTTGATGAAAGTGTTTACCCAAGGCTGCATCAAGGGCTGAATTTGTTTATCTAAGGAAATAAAAAATATGAAACAAAACCAATGCACACACAACCCAAGGGCTGATGATATCACTACCTTTAAATAGTAAAGTGCGTTCAAGGTATGTTTTGAAAGCCTTGCCTATAAAACAAGCAACACAGCATGTTCAGAAGCAAATACCTCAGACCAAGGTTGCTTCATGTATTAGTGAAAAGAATTCTCACCGAAGAAAACCTCCCTTTCATTTGAATTTCCAAGTGGAAATGCATCAGATGTGCTTTCATTGTCTATCTTGCATTAATTAAAGAAAGCAGTGCAGTGGTTTAAATGCATGAACCAGTGACCCTAAGGAAAGTCCAATTAATGGCCATCGTGATAAATGCGACGCCTAGTGTTAATTGATTTTCACAGACTTCGACAAGGTCCTCTGGTATCAATCTGTTTACACAAGTACCGTGAGGCTTAATATACAGTAAATAGATTCGAGGAAGAAGAATACAGTGTACAGCTTTCATTGAGACAGTCTGTAATAAGGAATGCCTTAGAATACTTCACTTATAGTATGACACATGGTTTGAAAGAACTATCAAGTATATCTATCAACAATCAAGAACTATCTAGAATGTGTGTGAAATAAATAAACCATCAATCATAGTAATCAAGAAATAAGGTGTAACCAAAAAAGAAAAATCTGCCTATTACACATTCTTTAATAGTGTACAGTGAAACCATGTGAAAAAGAGGGCCATTCTTTACCAAGTGTTCGGGACGGACAAATAAACAGTGGGACATAAATTTCCTCCAGCAGTGGCCACGTTTGCTGGTGACTTTTATAGCTTGAAAGTGAGAGGAGAGGCACTATCAGACTATTGGGCTTTATTACAGTGGATATAATAGGGCTGGCTGGAGTGATTTTTTTTTATAGGTTTTCTGTTTCACTGCTCCTCTCCATTCTCCACTGGGGTGATTGTTGTGGTGCCAGGTTTTCTGTGATAGCCTATTGTCCCCCCTCTCCAAAACCCCTTAACCGCGATGCCGCCTCTTCGCCGGCTTCTGCTGATTCTCCGAGACGCGGGCCTGTCTCGTCTTCCACCCGACTGAATAAGGAGCTCTATCTATCAAAGCCAGGCCACGACTCAATCTCCCACTCGCTCACCGGGCTTTCGATCAACTATCTGTGAAAACAGGGTCTTAGAGAGCAGGGGCATATTTTAGAGGCTGGGACGATTACATTTTAGATCCTTGCTGGGAACCTCCAGCCCCCTGCTACAACACCACATTCACCAATTCATCACTGCTACTGTTACCATCAAACAGAATTTAAAAATAGATTCCAACACGGTCATGTCCAGTATGTTGAGTATCCTTCAAATTGATGAATGAAAAATGGGACTACATTAGAAGCTTTAAGGGCCCTTGGGAGATTATGGCTACTTGAATTATCTTCCCGTTAATTAGTTGAGCGCAGGTTATGCAACTGAGTAACACAATGTTGTTCTTGACACCTCTTATCTGTTAGATAGGGAGGCAGGCAGAGAGAGTTTAAAGTCAAGCAGAGCTCGGCAGGCCGGAGTGCCGTCCAATACTGTAAGAACTTAATGCCACCAGGGACGCAGCCCATTTGAATGCTCTGCCTTCCTTTATCACAGTCACAAGTGGTGCAGAAAAATTGCTTGGGATTAATTCTGGAGGCCTGCAAATACACATAGCTGGGATCAGTGCTTACAGCTTTCTCAGAGGTGGCACTCTTAAAAACAGAGTTTTGGATCCTTTTATAAACGGTAGGCCGGGACCCTCCATTGCAGCTTAGCTTTTTGTGGGGCGGAGGCCTGGCAAAGTTACAAGTACAAGTTAAATGGTGTTTAAAGACATAATAGCACAAAGCGATAAGAGAATTAAGGCTTTTTCACCCACCCTCAAGTTTCAAATGACATTTCAAAGAGTTTTATCGCCTTGTTGGTTTTGAACTTCACTATGCTTGTACAGTATATGCAGTGTACTGTATACAGAATCACTTCCAAAATACTCTAGATGGTACTGGGATTTGAGTGGGTATGTGAGATGGCATGGATTGAAAGGTTCACCAAGTATCCATGTAATACATAACAAGTGTGAACTTTAGTGTAGAAAGCCATTGTCCCTTACCTAAGCTTAACCCTCGTAATGTACTCGTAATATAGTATTTAGCCACACGGCGGCGCCATCTGATTGTGTATGATTTGTGTG
>JAODUG010055951.1:0-10197 GCA_027564795.1 Aphredoderus sayanus
TACAGCTTACACACACATATGATGTGCACTGCTGGCAGAACAAGGTGTGTGTTTGAAACCAGAGGACAACAGGAGGGTTACAAGATACAAAAAACAAAGAAAGAAAGAAAGAAAGAAACACACAGCAGACATTAAAGAGAACAACACAATCAGAAGGGAGGGCGACAGGAGGGTTAATACTGTATGTGAACACAAACTTTTCTGAAAAAAAGTTGACCTATATGAAAATGTTTATTACGCTTGTTTTTATAATATGACAATAATAATGACATTATGACAATATTCATGTTAATCTAATCAATACCAAAACTATATCAGAAAGTAATATACAACAGTCCACACAATAATCACTGTATGTTTGTATAAAATTAACACATACATTGAATTCAATCTCAAAATAATTTCAGTTTTCCAATGCTCCCAACATCCAATACTGTAACAGCAAAATTGATTACATAATGCTGCTAGATTCCTTCTTGCTTTCCTGAGGAATAATTTATGGCATACTGGATGCTCAGAACATCTGCAATGCATACAGTAGCATGCTACAGATTCCCCTCCAGGCTTGTGAGAGGGAAAGCCATAGAAAACCACAGAAAGCCATGATGAAACTGAGGCTGCGTCCCACTGGATCCGTATTGGCCCTTTTGGTCCCACTTGTTGCATGTATTTGCAAGTGCAGTGTCCCATTGTCACTTCGAATGGCGCCTTTAATGCCTGTCTATGCCTCCAGATTGCCCTAATGGAGATATTCTGCATTCAGAAACAAAAAACCCCTGACCTTTTGCTCCACTATGCAAATCAGAATATTCTTCAAAACAAAGCGTTTAAAATTCTGACTTCAAATGTGAATGTCTGGGTTTGGTTCATATATAAATGTATGACTAGAGACTGTCTTTCTAAATGTTTAATTCATACAGATTTACAGATTCAGAGAAATTCAGATCAGTCTCTTTGTAATTGCCAGGGGAAGGACATATATCACTGTGAGATGAGGAAGTAGTTAAGCAAGTGCACGTTGTGGAGTTTTAACCATGAGGCATACTGTCTCCCTTGGCTATAACGAACCACAGGCTAAAAACAGGCACAGGAATGTGTTTTTATTAGTACTGCATGGTTATGGTTTTAGTTTTGTTGACTTCTTCAAAAGACCCAGAGCTGCACATCTGCCTTGCACAGCTCTCTTCTGTCTACTTGTCTGTCTGTCTGTCTGTCTGTGTTTGTCTCCTCCTGGCAATTGCCTTTTCATTTCACACACTTATTTCATTTCAGGCTATAGCCTAGGACTTACAATATTCTTCTTATGCAGGCATGTCCTGACAGTGTTGGCATTTCATCCCAAATCCTTGCTTCTTAAACTCATGCATGTCTGTCAGTCTATCACATAGGGTACTTTAAGTCATGTTAAAGCCACCTCTGACATACAGTGCTTGACAACATTAAGTGTTTTTATGAGTGACACTTATTTAGTAACATTTAAACATTCAGAACTTCCAGAACCCATCTGTGATGTTATTTATGGGTCATTGTAAATTAATATCTGAATCGGAACTTTGAATTCATAATCAGAATTGTTTAGCCATGTTCGGAATACATTCAACATTACACAGTACTGAATGTAAGCCATAAACTTTGGCAAGGTGGTAAGGTGGCAATATTGAAGAGCAATAAGAACATCCAGCAAGTTGTACTTTCAAAATATAAATTGTAGAACATGGGCATAATTGCAAAGATTTAAGAGTGGTGCACTGTCTGAATAAGACATTGCATTATTATAAGCACTATGGGTTTTTATAAGTGTGACTGATTTCCATCATACTGTGAGAAAGTCCAGAACTAGAGGGTAGATGTAAATTATGGAGACTATGTCTTATGGGGGTGGCAGAGCATGACAACTTGTTTTGGCAAGAGTGACTGTAGAATCATACATACAGCATAATGTTACACATACATACACATAAGTTTATGCTGTGAAGAAAATGTACAGGCGTATGAACAAATCACAGGAGTAGCCCACATTTATATGGGAAGGGAGAGTGACATAATAGGATTGACTGATTGAACAACATTCCCACACCTTTCTAGCTTCAGCACAATGGGATGTAGTTGCTCCTACAAGTCAGTAAGCACTTTTACTTAAAACAACAATCAATGTCTTCTGTTTAAAAAATCCATATACTGAGATATAGTGCACTCAGTCAGAACCACATACTGTAATTTCCCATCAGTTAACTGTTCATATTTTGAATAAAAGTTAAAGGATGGGAAAGAGAAGATCTGGACCTGACAGCTGTATGGGGAGGGGTTGGGGAGAGGAAACAGCATTGAGGTAGGCCTAAGCAGATCTCCTTTCAAGACTGAAAATGAGGAATTTATCTTTATATGCTTACATTTTAGAAATATACACTCTTGACCATGACAGATAGCGAATTGAAATGATTAAATAATGCATTAGCCTTTATAAAATAATAATAATAATAATAAATAAAAATAAAAACCTTTTTAAAACTTAAAGAAAATCTACCTATGTTCAACCATGTTTCTGGTTCAACACATGAAAACTCAGTACTTGTCTTGCAATAATCCTTTAGTCCTGTAGGCAAATGTACCTGAGAGTAACAGAAGTCCTGGAGACATACACTATGGTGTGCAGATTGCTTGCAGGCTGGGGCAGGGAGCAAGAAGGAGGAGGGAAAGAACAAAAAAAAATCGGTAGAGTTGAGGAGTCCCCTTCAGGCATCGAACAAGTCTGGACTCTTCTATTGCTTCTTGTGTTCAGGCTACGCCGGGCAATGTGCCTCGTGGATCACAAATACCGTGCCGCTAGTAGGATAACTACCACCAGCCGGTTAGACAACAGAACGCTGTGTTTACTTTAGAAATCTACAGTGGACAACCGCAAGTGACACCGCGCGTGCTTTGATCTGGTACACCCATTCATCAGTTAGAAAACCGTTTTCAGGCTCAGGAGACGCGGGGAGGAAAGTGACGAGTGGATATGCTACAGGTGGAGGGGTGGGGAGGACGTGAAGCAGCAGAGGCGTTAGAACCCCAGTCCCTCCGGTAAGAGAATGACCACTCTGTGTGGTCCACAGCCTCTGCTGTGCATTCTTATCGTTTATTGGTCGTATAGCCTAAAAGCTTCGCTGGAATGCTCACATTTTATTATATTGTTGTTGTTATTTTATTTTTGCGTTCAGTATTATAAAAATGTAGTTATTAAAATTAAAGCAAAGGGAATCACAATCCCTCAGTGATATCCCTCATGTACATTAGTGTAACCCTCATGTATTCACTAATAGCAATATTGCAGTTAATATACAAAATGCAGAATGCAAATGAATCTACATGAAGCTCACCAGGTGTGCTCTCTCCCATGTAAATGTGAGAGCTGTAACAGTTACAGATTTTGACTGAGAATTATGTTGTGGCATTAATTGCAGCCTGAATATGCATGCTGCCTCATAGTGACACTGCCTATAAACTCGATATAGGCCTACCACATGCTGAATTACAGTCTGCCATTTAATTGCCTTGCCTGGAGCAAAGAATTTCATTTACAGCAAGAACAGAACGCTCATCCTTTTCTTTTCATTCATTGTTATCGTAAGTGAAAAGAATGCTCTGCTCTCCTCTGTGACACTGTTGTGAAGGTAAGGTTATCACAGAACTAGTTTCTTCTCAATTATTATTAGATATTATATTTAAAAACAGGGTTTCTCCAGTCAACCATCCACTTATTTAGTACAGTCATTACACAAATTGCGGTGGCGTGCAGATAAAGTGGGTTTGTGTTCATTGTTTCTCATGGCAACAGTGACTGCTGACCTCAGCTGAACCCTTTTACTCCCATGTTGTAATGGGCGTTAACCATAGAACTATATATAAGAATGTCTTTAACCCTACTGCTTGTATCTAATAAATCTGCTGTAACGTTGAATAGTATCTGGATTCTTGTCCGAGACGAGGCAAGAATACGTCTTTTGTGTCTTTGTGATTTGTTTAGCTTTCTTTGTATTGTTACTTGTTCTTCTTTGTCACCCCTGACACCCACTCACATCCTACCCCTCTTCCTTCCCCTCCTTATCCTTTCATCTGCCTCCCTACCAGTCCTTGCCCCAGCCATGCTCTATCGGCTGTCCTCTTGGTTTACCTCCTGGGTTTGTAGAGGGCTTTGGCCTAATACCAAGTGTGTCATCTACAGCGTGGATGGCTGCTACTGATTACTGGGTGTTTAATGTGGGGCTATCTTCCCCTTTGTTTAAGAGGTTTTCCTCATTGGGCTAAGTGAAGCTTTAAAGGCAAATATTATTTTGGCTTTCTACTGCAGTGAATTTCTTTGTCGGGAGAGATCTTGAGTGAAATTGAAAGAGTACAAATGTACTGTAGTCAAGAACTTGGCATAATCTGTGTTGACATGAATGCCTTTCATATAACCACAATATGCTTATTTGTCTCTATTAATGTTGACATAGGCTAGTTGAGTTTGGCTTTTGATATCACTGCTTTTTATGTGAAGCCAGTTCAGATCCATTAGAACACCAGTACCTGAGGATCTGTTTACTGTTGTTACAAGACTAAATCATATCAGGAGGCATATCTTTTTCTGACTGACTCCTGCAACTTCTTTGTATTAGTAAAATGTTGCATCTAGATTGTCCATGAACGGACAGGAGTGCTTCCAGCATTCTAACCTGTGAAGGGTGAGCATCTTGTATACTATACTATATGGTTTCTGGTACATTAGTGTCCTTTTGCGTTGGTGCTACAGTGACTGTGCACATTCTATTTCTGTGTCTAGACTGGGGTAATAAACTATGACAGCCCAATCGCCTTTGCTGCCTCATTCCCCTGCCTTCTTTGTCCCTGTACAGATACCATGGTGAGAGCCTGGCTCTTACACAATCCTTCACTCGGTCACAGTGCAGTGCTGCCAACCAACAACCCCCCCTCGTGAGAATGGCATCTCTGCTAGGCTGATTTCATAAAATTTGATCATATAACGTCTTTATGACCATATTTTTCAATTTTCACCATCAAACTGTCACATCCCACCAATAAAGTCCTGAACGTTTCCTTAAGTTCTTATATTCCTCATGGTTTGAGTCCCTTGCAATGTTGTGCGTGACCTTTTAACCTGCGTGCTGCGGTTCATTTCCAGGTGAGGTATTACGGGTAGCCAAAGGCTATTAATTTCATCCTTTTAAAATTCCAGGTGTGGAGACCACCATAAGAATGTATTGAGGACTGTATATCCTCAGATAACACTGTTCTCTAATAAATTAGACCTTGTAAGGTTAAGAGGTACTCACGCTCTATAACAGTTTTTTTTACAAGGTAGAACATTTTTATGTCCTATGTACCAGCAGGTTTGTCTGAACAGGCACAGACCTGGATAATATTGAACCGTAAGTAGGGCGGGAGGGGGTGGTTTAGGTGTTTTAGGTGGGTGTGACAGGCTAAATGTAGAAAGAAAGAAATACATTCTTACATACATTCTGAAAAGTAGCTTTAACATTTTTTGTTACCTTTTTCTCGTGTTCAGCTGGCCAATAAGGCAACAGCCATAAATTAGTTCAGACAGGCTGTAGATGGGTATTGGTTGTGGTCTCAACACCTGGTTTAAATACTTTCACCAGAAACAAACATTGGTTTGATTCTACACAGGAAATGGAAAAATAACATGAAAGGTGAGCCAGCTGGTTTTATTCACCAGGAGGACTCAATTGTACATAATGTAACTGTAGAGGTGTGGGGAACTTCAAATAAAGAATATGCCTCTGGCTATACTGGGGAGGAGGACACTACATTTGTAATACTTTAAATGGGTCTTGCACAAGGGCCAAAAATAAAAGGCACAAATGGCTTTAGGAGATGTAGTAATTTCAAGGCAACACCGATGACCTAAAGGCCTGAGCCTCTGGCTTCAGTCAATGTGTAAACTTATCATTATTAGACAAATAATTACAAACTGAAAAAAGGACTGTAGTTTTACTTTGATTAAAATGTAACTTTTTTCTGTATTTCACTTTTTTACTGTATTGGGAATAAGCAATGCACACATTTGGATATTTTTGTCTGACGTAAATAATATTGAGCCGCTCTGAGTTTTTACTGAGAGTGGCTCAGTATTATTTATTTATGTACTGTAACTCATGGACAGTAAGCATAGTAAGATTATTTACTGAAACATTCTTGCAGCCATGTTACAGAAACCCCCCTACTGTACATACAGTATACATTAGGTAAATTACATTAGTCAATAATGACCTTAACCTTAAGATTGTATTTGTTATTTTGTTTACCATAGCTACTTTAATAACTAGACCACAGGTTCTGCCTTATGGAATGGAGCCTAGTAAGATATGTGTAGGTAAGAGCATCACTGTTCTGAGATGTGGACAGGGGTTGTCATGGAAATGCTTTTTTCCATGCATTCCAGTTCCTCATTAATGCACTCTAGAAACATTAAAGGCCTAACACATTTCCATCCGTTTTAACTGAAATGTACAGTATGTGAACCCTGTCGATTTAGATATTTCAGTGAGAAAATGCACAGATCTGTAAGGAGAAGTCAAAATGTTTACAAACTGTTCTTTGCCTACAGCTTCCTATGTTTGCCCTGACTGTGAAGATGTGGAGCTGGGCTTTCCCTCTAACTGCCCTGCTGTCCATTGTGAACCAGGCTGAGGCCCAGGGTAAAAAAAAAAAACCCACTTTTATTAACTAGATGGTACTATTCCCTTTGTTCTCACATCCACCATGGCATCTACCACATCTATGTGTTTAAATGTATGTATGTGCATGATTATGTGTTTGTGTAGTAATTGATGAATTCAAATAAAGTATTTGTGATATGTAGTTATGTATGTATTCATATTCACAAATTATTATTCAGGCAGGTGTAATAATGTGCAAGCAGCAGACATTGTGTTCCTGATTGATGGATCTTCTAGTATCGGCAGAGTCAACTTCCAGCAGGTTAAAGGCTTCATGTCTGGTATCGTCAAGCCTTTTGCCAGCTCCGTCAGCCAATCGGGGATACGGTTTGGGACTGTGCAGTATAGCGATACCTCCAGGTGACTTGCAGTGTCATCATCTATGTCATCTCACTCCAGCTGAGGAGGTTATACAGTATTGAATATGTTTTGTGTTAACCAGGGTGGAATTTACCTTCACAACCTACCTGAATGGCACTGAGCTGGTCAACGCTGTGGAAAACCTTAACTACAAGGGGGGAAACACTCGCACGGGAGCTGGACTCAAATTTGTTGCTGATAACTTCTTCAATCCCTCTAAAATTCGAGATGTTCCAAAGGTCTGTGAGGAGCAGGAAGTCTTTGAAGGATAGGTGTTGTTTTCTACAACCAAGATCTTAGTAAATTCACAAGGTTGTATGAGGGATGAATGTAATATACATTTTACAGTATTAAAATGTATGTTAAGTACATCAAATTCACAACAGATCATACAGTAAGGCATCTATTTTAAAACAATAATAATTTAATTTGAAGTTACATTTTAACTTTTATTTAATTACACTTTACTGTTAACTGTTACAATGTCTCCATTCAACTCAAGAGTGATTTGTTTTTACTGACATATATTTCGGATCCCCTTGTAATTTATATTTTGTCAAGTACTTTTTATTTCAGCGTCATGCAAGTCCATTCATTTTCATTTAGAAAGTTTGACTAGGTTGTTGCAGACCTCCTGTCAACCATCCACATATCTGCCATGCCTTGATCTAGCTACGCAGGCTACCGCTATGCTTTGTAGACCTACAAGTTTCAAGCAAGTTTCTACCCGATACCAGATAAATGCAGTTTTTGTAAGGCATTTTTGTATTTCATAATGATACACAGCTAAATCATGCCATATTATGGTGGATAGGCAGGGCTTATGATTGACAGGAGATCTGCAACAACCTAAATTCTCTCTAAATAAAAATGATGGTGAATGGAATTGCCTGAGGCTGAAATAAAAAGTACTGGACTAAATATAAACCACAAGGGGAAACTAAATGTACTATCACTCTTGAACTGAGACATTTTAAAAGTGAAAATGTAATTTCATTTGAAGTTAAAATGTAACTTAGAATTAAATGTCATCTAATTGTCAATGATTGATTTAAATGATATACTGTATGATCTACAGTATGTTTATAACATCCACCCCTCATAGGTTGAATGTATCCTTTGGGCAAACATAATTCTGTCATGGTCCTAATACTTCACTTCATGTGTTTATTTCCTTTGGGTTCTTCCTCACAGATCACCATACTGATCACAGATGGGAGATCACAGGACAACGTACAAGATCCATCCCAGAGGTTGCGGAGTCAGGGGGTGCAGGTTTTTGCAGTTGGTAAGGACTTTCTTGTTGTCTGTGAACATGGCAATGGGATATGGATTCAAGCATTCTTATGAGTCACCATGGTTTGATGTGACTCTTTTTCCTAGGTATCAAGAATGCTGACCAGAATGAGCTGGCTCTGATCTCCTCCCAGCCCAGCAGTGATTTCACCTCCTTTGTTGGGGACTTCAAACTCTTGAACACGCTTCTTCCTCTTGTTAGCCCACGAGTGTGCTCCAGCTCAGGAGGGGTCTATGCTAGCGACGGTATCAGTGACAACTTAAGATTTACAACACTTTTAACAGATAGGGTGTGTTTCATTTGTTGTAAACACAAAGTGTAGTAGTTTATAATGGCCTAACATTAAAGCTGACATATTTTCAATGAAAAATACTAAGTTTACATTTATCTTGTTCTCTGGTGGGAGACAATAACTACATAAATGTCTACATGTGCCTACAGATCACAGGATTATAGGCCCCTAAATTGCATACTTTCTGGTAGGGTGTATGCTTGGTGTATACTTCATTTGGACTCGTAGGCTATTTTTGTACTATTTAATTTCACTGGAAACGTAAAAGATTTCTACGCTCATTTGTGAGCTTAGTAAGTCATACATTTCCGTCTGTAGTGGGCTTCAGCTTGTTGCACATGTACAGTCAATAAGCACATGTCCACGCACACAAATGTTTATGCATGAAGTAATCTTTGGCCTTTAGCGTTTGATGTAAGAACGTAATGTAATTCTCAAGTCCAAATGCATCACAGATATCTAATTTTGTACCTTGCAAGTTAGCTAATGTAGCATGCCACCTACCCATGTGTCTCAATCTTACCATTCCTCTCCTTTCTTCTAACCAGAGGCCTTTTCTGGTCCATCCAACCTCCAGTTCACAGCCTACACCTCAGACACGCTCCGGTTTCGCTGGAGTTCTGCTGGAGGGCCTGTGAGTGGCTATGTGGTCCAGTACACCCCACTCTCTGGACTGGGCCAGCCTATCACAGCACAGTTACGGCAGGTGCGTTGATTGTGGCCTGTTTGGTCCTTGGCACCTCCGGATTAGCAAAAGTACGCCGCCACCAAAAGGGCTAATTGTAGGTGCTGAAGTATGGATGCTTACTTAGCTATACGCGCTGAGTATGAACATGTCTAATGGGTGGATATTCACTTGATGTTTTTAAACATTGGCAGAGAGGGGAGTGGAATTCCTGATGCAGGCAGACAAAAGCTGTCTCCTTCCCTCTCCAAATTAGGTGTTTGCTGCACTTTTTAGTTTTTTTCAGCATTTCCGTTGATGGCCTTTTTCATTTCTGCAGGAGACGGTGGATGCCAGTCAGAAGAGCTTCACGGCACGAGACCTTAGGGCCGGGACTGACTACCTGGTGACGGTCATTGCCCAGTACCCCAACAGTGTGGGGGAGTCTGTGTCGGCCAAGCAGCGGACCAGTACGTCAACATCACTGCGTTACTATCACTTTAAAATGTAATCTCGACACAATTGGACTGACTGACGCGCGCACACATGTTAACATCCTTCTCCTCAAGAATCGCTGCCAGGGCCGTCTGGCCTTCGTCTGGTTCAGGCGGGTTTCTTCTCTCTCGCGCTGGCCTGGGACCGGTCTTCGTCTCCCTTCCAAGGCTACAGACTCACCTATGGTCCCCGAGGTCAGGCACACATCCCAATGGAATTGTGTTAACTGTGTACAAATGATACTGCGTTGATTAAAGGAACTTGAGAGGAACACGCCTGGCTATGAAACAAAGAACAGAGCAGCCCGGTTTACAACACACACAGAGGGAGTGCGATATCATTCTCTGCTCAGAACGCAATTACTCTACCA
>JAODUG010055962.1:0-14991 GCA_027564795.1 Aphredoderus sayanus
TTTGACAGAAACAACGGATAAACAGGAACAACACTGCATACAATATAAAATGGGATTATGAGCGTGTACATAATCTACGTCACGCCAAGGTGATGGAATCACTGGTTGTGCAGTGGGGTTTTAGGCAACAGCGTTATTGTTGTGTATCAGCTGCATGCTTGTTTGTTGACTAGAAGCAGCTGAGGGTATATGTGCACGCTGTTCACACAATGCCGCGTGCCACGCTCGCACCCTGGATCGCTCTTCACTTGCCAAGCGCACGAAAATATATTGTGTAGCGTGCACGTCTACGCTCAGCTGCGCGGTGGGTAAAGGCTTACAGCACCCTCGCTGTGGCAGATGGTCGCCGTTTCCCCGCGCTTCCTATCGACGTGTGGGACTAATTGTTTTTGCACTTGGGTGTTTTGAAAATGGCATCTGATTAAAGCTTGCCACCATTAAAGCTCGGAAGATTGCAGGGCTATTCATCACGCTGAAGTTCAGCCTCATTGCATTGTTCATCATTCTCAACGGGTTCATTTGATTTAGAATAAATAACGGGCTTTTCACCAGAGCTGGAAACAGGTTTAGCGATATTGTAGAAGGCAAGTAATTATATCATAGGTCATAATTTCAAGTTTACTTCGGCATCAGAAATGCATTAATTCACTAATGGAGGGCTGAGATGGCAAAGCAATAAGACTTGCTTATGGATTTTAAAAAGCCACAAAACAGATTTAGATGATCTTGAATGCAGATATTATCTGCACTCGGTAGAGAACTATAGTAACCAGATGGCATTACACAGAGATTTCTTTGAGAGAACCCTCGACTGCAGATCCTCATATGCAGACAGTAGCAGCAGCCAGCAAAGCTTACTCAAATTCCCCACCTCCACCCGTACCCCCCCCCCCCCCCCCTTTCCCTCTGCAGCTGGAAGTGTGACAGAGTGACAAAGTGACATCTGTACCCTGTACAGGGAGAGCCATCAGTTTTGCTCAGGTATTTTTAGACACTGAGACCAGCCCCTGCATGGCTCTCCACCAGAGGAGTGAAAACAAGCTGGCCACAGCATGGAGAGGAACATCTGTTAGGAGCTCTGCCTCAAGTCTCCACGCTGCGTTCAATTCTGTTGCTGGAAAATAATTACTATATGCATAAATATAATCACAGTAAAAAGGGCCAACACAGGGCAGGTGGTATGTGTGAAATATGCATTATGCTATTCAGAATATGGTATTATATCTTCTCCTTCTGTTTCTTTATTTCACACACCATATATTTTGATGTTTCTATAATGTCAAAGTCATTAGTCTGGCCTTGTTGTTTCCTATCTAACACATCACGCCGTCAACACGCATCATTCAGATACAATACAGAGATGCAATGAGATCTTGCCTGTTGATCTGTTATTGATTTCCTGTGTGTGTATGTGTGTCTGTGTGTGTGTGTGTGTGTGTGCGTGTGTGTGTGTGCGTGCGTGTGTGTGTGTGCATGTGTGTGTGTGGACATTGTATGCTTTGATTCCTAGATGTATTGCCAGTCCCATCTTGTATGAAATCCCAACGCTACAGACCACAAATGCACTGTCTGTCAATAACGGTTAGCAAGCAGGATATTACAGAAAACACTGACAGGAAATATATTCACTTCCATACAAAGTAGGCCTTAAGGTCAGGCGATCTATTATAAACTTTGATTAACTTTAAAGTGAATGTTCATTTTCAGATAGATTTAGCAAAATCTTAAATAGCGGAAATTATTACGAATTGACTAATAGAACTCCAGTGTTATTAATAATAACCGAAGGTTTATTACAGATTTAGTCAGAGGGTAGCAGCACTCACCTAACTGCCAACCAGTTGTGAAAGCTGAACTGCAGCCTGTCAATCTCACCACTGACTTTACCCACAATGCTTTGTTCTTCTGACATCAAACACACCTTTCTGTTAAAAGTCCTTGTATATGTCCTTGAGAACGAATAGATAACTTCCCTCCCTAAACATCCAGAATGGCAGTAAACAAAGAAAACTGTCTCCCACCACAATTCTGAGACAATATATATATATATATATATATACGTTGATGGTTATTCACCCTGCGTTCTGAGGGTTTACAGATCTACTAGCCAGAGCAGAGGCTAATATCACTGTGAGACGCAAAGCAAAGGTTAGCAAATAACTTGGAAATTTCATTGCACATGCAAGATCATTTATATCCGTCACAAGATAATGAAGACAATTTTTATCCTATCGTACGATGTCACACACAGATTCATTAGGGGGATATGAATGTGGATTTAGGGTTTAACCTTAGATTGCCAATGTGAATTACAACACATTGCCAAGGTATACAATATCGTTTATATACAACAGGCTTATATACAGAGACACTCAAGTGCTCTTTGTTTTCTATATCGGTGGTCCGACACTATTAAAGAGCTGAACCCTTCTGCTCCATTGATTTTAATAATTCTATTCTTGGATATTATATATCCAATATCTGCCACAGTAGAAATGACAGAGAGAAAACATCTTGTCTCTTTCCTATACTGGAGCATTGGCTGTCTAAGAAGGAGCCCAGACAACATATTGATTAGTCATCCTTTGACAATGTGCAATGAACATAAATAAGAACAGGGCCACAACGCAATGATTTTCTCCTTCTTTGCCGCGGGGGGCTGAGGAGCTGCAGCCCCTGCCGGCGTCTCACACACAGCAGGGAGACCCAATTTGGGACTCAAATCTTGCGCGGCTTTTCTGGCCCCCTTATGTGTCTTCCCTGCAGGTGGGGCTTGTTTCCCGCGGAGACGTACCTGAAGAGCGACCGTTTGCCACGACAACTGCCTCTCGGGGGGGCGGAGGCGGCGGCAACGGCAACAGCGGCGGCGGCAACAGCGGCGGCGGCAACAGCGGCGGCAATGCCTCCATCGTGCACAGAGACGCCTCAGACACAGTGACATGGCTGTGTCAGCGCTGTCAATCATCCGCTGTGGCCCTGAAGTTGAAGAACAAGTGTGAGCCTTGACACTGTATATATGACACACGATACATGTGGTGGGATAAAGCAACGCACCACTGCTGATCTTTTATTAAAGAATTTAATAAAAATGTGTTGAATAAAGAGATTAATTATGGCCGGTCTTCGCTGTGAAGAAAGAAAAGAAAAAAAAACTAATTTCCTACACTCTATCTTTGCTGATTACCAGGTTCTATGGGGTTACAAAGTAGCTTCATTAATATCAGGACATTGATAATACAGCACATGCTTTAGCACAGGAAAGCTCTTTGGACAATGTGGGAGGGGAGAGTCTGCTTTAATTAAAGGTGGACAATATTAATTATTTAAAGGTATACAATATTTTAATAATATATGCTATAGCAGTAAACAACTATTGTCTAAGTAAAGATATTTAGTGGAGTAACTTCACACAGGAAGGGGTTCCAGGCACGTCCAGGAGGCCTCAGGGAAGACCCAGGACTAGGTGGAGACATTATATCTCCACACTGGCCTGGGAACACCTCGGGATCCCCCAGACAGAGCTGGTTAATGTGGCTCGGAAAAGAGAAGTTTGGGGTGCCCTGCTGGAGCTGCTGCCCCCGCGACCTGACCTCGGATAAGCGGTTGAGGATGGATGGGTGGATGAATGGATGGACTCCCTTAGTGTGTTGTAATGAAATGTCCTCTGTTCTTTCTGTTCATAGCCAATGCAGCTTGTGTGCATGTGTGTGAGTGTGTGAGTGTATGTGTGTGGGTGTGTGTGTGTGGCCTGCGGAGCATTTGTTTTGGTCTGAGATGCTGGTGCTCTAGCATGACACCTAGTGGCAGGAAGTCATATAGAACCGCTTTAAAAATGTGTGTTTGTCATAATTTGGTTCAGCAATTCAAGAACCCTGCAGACCAACTAAGTATCGCTTCATGCTGGAAACTGGAGGCGAGGCGATCTAGCACAAACAGACATACAGTACAGTATGTGGAGGAGCTATCACTCATAGATCCCGCTCGACCACAGCTGCTTCTGAAGGGGGCCGGAGGTGACAGATTATCAATAACCCTATTATGTGACCTGTCAGGTAAAATGACAGAGAGTGTTGCCCCCCCATGTCAGACCATAACAACACAAAAACATTTGTTATGTGTACTTTTGGTTGTTGTTGTTTTTTATTAATAAACCTTGATTTAACCAGGAAAGGCTCTTGAGATTAAACATTTATGTTTCAGGAACATCGTGGTCACTATAGGCATTCACTCACAAAAAATACAAATAAAAACATTTAAATTGTAAAAGAAAACCATAATCCTAAAAAGCACAGCGAGTGGGCAGGGAATCAACCAGCTTTCATAATATGTTTTTCTTCTGGAAACATTCTACACCAAAGGGGCACTTGGGGTAGTTCATAAAATTCAAGTACAGTATTTTGAATGGCTAGCATAGACATGTCTGAAACTTTCCTACATTACGTTGAATTGTTTCGTTTTAATGCTTCGTGTTTCATTACTCACATACTGATAGTTTTTCCTGATTTCTTCAGCAGGCTACATTTGTCCTCTTAGAATACCCCAAATATATAACAGGCCAAACACAGAATGACATACAAGTCTGACAAAATGTTTATCCTGGTTTGATGTCAGCCTGTATTTGCATTTATACACCAACGTAACAATGAACTGTACACAAAAATCACTTCTCAATGTATGAAATTATAAGAAAAGAAAAGTATATTATTAGGATTCATACTGTGTGTGTATGTGTGTGTGTGTGTGTTGAGAGGTTGAGAGGTAGGGAACAGAGCTACAATCCATCGAAACCCCTCCCTATGGTCTAAATGGCGGAAAATACCTTAAAATAGAGTCTTGAATCGTATCAACAGCAACACTGCCATCTGCTGGCTGCCGGTAAAATCGAACACCGCCTCCAACAGTAAGCCACATACAGTAGGTTACATGTAAAAGAAACGTTCAGTGAGATATTACTAAATTATTACTATTTAATAAATACTGTAATTTAACCTAAATTCTTTATTTTTTTTAGGCTTTCGCTCCCCTGGTCTCGTCTGGCTCTGATATTCTGTATCATTTGGTTACATCAGGGTGGTCTTGCCAGTCTATAGGCGGTTGAGTAATACAGTAGGCATTCTTTTTATTATCACTTAGCCAGTTGCTCCGGGGACTTCCAAACACTTTATAACAAAATTAAATAACAAGAATTATGCTCTGTATCGAACCTGCTAGGGCTTATATTAAGTTGTGAATCACACTGAGAATTAGATCTGTCCAACGAATTAGAGTGTTAAATATTTAATCGTGATCGTCACATTAAAATAAAGGAATTTATCCAGGTTCAAACTCGGGTCTTTGTTTATTACGTCCTGAACCCCAGGTAAGCTCAAATCACCTTTCTATTTCTGTTAGGGCCGTTTTCCACTTATTAGGGCGTTCTGTGGCGTCTCTTCATGTGTACAGCCAACCTCGCCGGTCCAGCGAGCGCCACCTTGTGAATTATTCACACCGCCATTGTCTGAGTGGCCCTCACCTATCAACAAGTGTGGGCCGCAGACAGACAGCGCGGTCTCAGCTATCTGTCTGTCTGCTGTTTGACGGCAGATGGTGTAGACGGTGTAATGCTTTCCACTACAGACACATACAGAACAACAGGTGAGTTTTTTTTTTTATCTCTAGTCTTCCATTTTGGTGTTGTTATTGTTGTTGCTATTTTATGACAAATGCCGGTAGACTGTTCAGCATGATTTACTACAGGCTCTTTGGCACCTCAAACTAAAAACACGTTGTTTCTGTTATTTAGGCCTATAGGCTACATGTGCATAATATAGAACGATAGATCTGAGCACATACTTAGATATGTGTCTATGTTGTGTAGGTAGGAATGTATAGTACTCTCCACATCATCTAACTTTTCATTTTTACAGAGAAATGATGCCACATTCCACCTTTCAGTTGCTCGTCGGATTGTGTGTATTCAAGTCTCTATCTGAGGCAGTTCCCGCTTGTTATAAGGGATGTGACTGTCTCCCTGACATGAAGTTCGTCAACTGCTCTGGCAGGAATATAGCTGCTGTCGGCAGCTTCGCCTACAACACGGAGTACCTGGACCTGTCCAGGAACCTTCTGACAGGTCTACCTCCGAGCTCCTTTGGAGCCTTGTGGAGCCTCAGGGTGCTCCTACTGATGCAGAACAACATCACGTCCGTGGCGGACGGAGCCTTCGTCAAGCTGCAGGGCTTACAGCGGCTGGACCTGAGCGGAAACCGCGTCTCGGTCATGGGCGACGGCTTCGCCCTGGGCCTGGACTCCCTGCTGGAGCTGCTCTTGGCGCACAACCGCTTGCGCGTCCTGGAGGGGCGCACCTTCCGCAACCTGGACAGCCTCGTGAAGCTGGACCTGAGCGCCAACCGCATCGACACCGTGCGGCCCGGCGCCCTGAGCGGCATGACGGCCCTGCGGCGGCTCCACCTGGACGGGAACCGGCTCGCCACCCTGAGCACTGAGGTCTTCTCCACGCTGCACGCCCTGGAGGTGCTGGGGCTTCGCGGGAACCGCCTCGGCGGCGAGCCTGTTCTGGCCGTGTTCGCGTCGCTCTCCAAGCTGGCGCTGCTCGACATGGCGTCCAACCGGCTCGCCGGCCTGCGCTTCAAAACCCTGCTTAGCATCCCCAGCGCCGGCGTGCACGTGCTGCTGGAGGACAACCCGTGGCACTGCGACTGCGACCTGCAGCACGTGTTCGCCAAGCTGACGGCCGTCGAGCGGCTCTTCCTGGACGACTACGGCGCGCTGCGCTGCAACGCGCCCGCGGAGCTGCGGGGACGCGCAGTGGCGGCCGTGCGCGATGAGCTATGCGTGGGCGAGACTGTGACGGTGCTGGTGCTGACGGTCACGGTGCTGGTCACGGTCGCGGCCGCCGTCATTGTGGGGGAGAAGCGCAAGAGGAGCAGGGCGAAGTGCTACGCGGAGGAGAACGCGGGGCTGGAGGCGTACTGCGACAACTAGCCTGCCTGGCTGGCAGTCAGCCTGACGGCTTAATGAACGGCCTGTCTCCGGAAATACATATTAATTAATGAACGGCCATGTCTGCCGAAATGCATATTAAATGATAATCCTTATGGCTACACAATAATACTCATAGGCCTATCCTCAAAGCCGAAGGATTTGAAGAGTCTAAGGGGTTTTAGGCCTACTACTGCCATGCCTTGTATATCGTATTTCACGTTTCTTCAAGGTGTACAGTATAGGGATATTAACTAACATATAGAGTATAACGTGTGGTGAGTCATTTGTGAATGTCAGTATTGATTAAAAGCTCCAGCTGTAGGCTCCCAACGAGTCACAGCGGGCCCCTCGGCACACATGACTGGGCGAGATCGTGTTTTGTTTGCCTGCCTGCGGAGTGCTTCGCCATTGACAATACACGCCTGCCTCTTTGTAAAGCAATAACTGACGCTTGAATAAGAAAAGAG
The DNA here is from genome assembly GCA_027564795.1 of Aphredoderus sayanus. Lineage (NCBI taxonomy): Eukaryota > Metazoa > Chordata > Actinopteri > Percopsiformes > Aphredoderidae > Aphredoderus > Aphredoderus sayanus. Next base: position 7,452 of record JAODUG010055962.1, read on the forward strand.
CACAGGTTGTAAACCCGCACGGGTGAATGGTGGCCACGATGAATATTTTATGTATTTTATATAACCCTCTTTAAAAGTTAACTTAATGAGAAGACAAAGGATTTCTGTTTAATGTACACATTATACTGTATATAGACATTCGATCTCAAAACATAGCATTACATGTTAAAAGTTACATTAAACTATTACAGCATTATTTTTAAACATACACGTACATTAGGCTTGTGTATCTGTGCATTTACATGATAGTGGACACTTTATGGCCTTCAGGTATGGACTGAGACAAATTCTGCCTGGGAATTTAAGACTGGCAGGCCCTTTTTTTTTGGTTGGCGGGGTGGGGGCTGTGACACGACTCTGACAGAAAAGAGAAAAGTATGCTCCTTCTGACAGTATTATGGCGCCGCTTCGCCGTGACCCACAGACAGCGTAAATACATTAGCAACTGAAACTTGGACTGGCCGTTGGGGAGTTCTCCCGAATCTCCCTATGGCCAGTCCGTCCATAGCCTAGTGGGTGTGCATGAACTGTATTTATAGGCTGCCTATCTGTATACCTCCATTTGGACCCCCAGATCGACGCACTCTCTCCCCCAATCGCCAGCCATTATTATGGCTGCTCAAACAGCAATCTGATTAGAATGGAGTGTGATGGTACGTGTGAATTATTTATCCTGCTCTTCTTCAGAGTAGACATGCATTATCATCACGGCCCATATTCCTGTTACAGTCTGGCGGTGTGGTTGCATCTTGCAATCCAGCACGCCTTCCCAGATCTCTTATACCTCCGGTGTAGCACTATATACAGTAGTTGAGTAATTAGCCTCGCTAATCTGGCAGGTATTATCTGTACAATAAATGTGAAATAATGGTAGCATGTGATCATTTATCTTATGTGTTATAACTGATCTGTTGAGCATATATTATAGTACACTGCGGCTTGGGTTTATTTAACCAAACAATATTTAGTTAAATTTATTATACAATTTACAATTTCCTTTATGGGTCAGGAAAGCATCAGGTCTAAAATCTTAACCCTCGTAATGTCCAAATCCCTACCTCTTTGTGGCAGATAGAGGGCGCTAAACCTAATTCTACAGCTTACACACACATATGATGTGCACTGCTGGCACAGCAAGGTGTGAGTGTGAAACCCGAGGACAACAGGAGGGTTGAAAGGGACAAAAGTCAACATAAATACATAAAATTATAATTGAACAATAACAGTGAACAATAATAGACGCAGTTGTGGCTGGCGTACCTGAACCTCTACAGACGCTAATGCGTAACAACCACCACCAGAGGGCAGTAGACAGTTATGTTATCAGCATTATTAAACGTCTGGACCTGTCTGGACTTGTCCTGGTATTCCGGTGAGACTTACAACCAAACCTCAAAGTAGTCATTCATTGTTTATTCATCTTGTTAATTGTATTTTCAAATAGCTTTAGAGTTCTACAGTGAACTTTGTGTAATATTAATCTTTCAGCAGGACACTTAAAGAATTATATTTTAATGCTGACCTACAGCATTAAACCCACTAAGTGTATTTATACCATTAGCCAAATACTTAAGTGTATAAAGTCAGCCAGCAATACAGTATCTGTTAATTAATATTACATTTGCCTTTTTCTTTAGATGTGATAAACAGTGTACTCAAATAAAAATAAAATGTTTGTAGTTCGCTATGGACAATATCAATCATCTTTCTCTCCTTATGTCCTTATAAATATAATTTCACAGGCCTATGTTTCCTGCTGTGTAACAACTTAATCTGATTGCTTATAAAGACCAATATATACATGGACAATGTAGGCTGTGTCCATGGGAACAAGTTTTAGGCTACTGGCTTCCCTAAAACAGCCGACTCCTCACACTTGCAGTAAAAGGGATTTATTTGGCGACCATGATGAATCTCCCTGTCAAGTGGTTGCATAACGGACAGTCAGGAGCCCAGCTCAGCAGAATGAGAGCCAACGACGTCTCTGGTTAATTGGGTTTTTTAATTGTGAGGTTCCAACGCTGGTGTGAAAGCAACTCAGTGACTGGCCAAGCTAATTATAATTACGCTCTATAATTCTATTTAAGCGTTTCGGCATTGAGCCAGTAAGTGGCCCTCTCTCTGCCCCTACCAATGTACCACGACCACATCCAGGCCTGTGTACTGGAACACCACAAGCCACCGACTGTATACCTCTGATAGATTATGGCAAGTTAACACACACACACACACACACACACGCACACACACACACACACACACGCACACACACACACACACATCTACCTATGCCTATGCACACACTTCTGCTATCTACACAAACACGCGTGAATGTCTGCGAATGCACCCACACACACGCACACACACACCCACACACCCACACACACACACACACACACACACACACACACACACACACACACACACACACACACACACACGGCCTCACAATCAAGTGGATGTTGGAGTGGTGGTCAAACAGTTATTCCCGTTGCCATAGCCACCGGCTTTGTCGTCATTAACCCTGTCACTGTATTCCTCTCCCAGTGGAGAGCTCCTCTCTGCAAACCCTGCAAGCCACCTGAATTTACAGCGTCAATTGCGCTAAGCTTTCTCCGTCGCCATGGGGACACAACAGGTCTGTGCTGTGGAGGTGGAGGGCTCTTACTGGAAGCATCCATGTACGTTTGTCATCCGTCCAGATGTGAAACAAATGCAGTTCATTGTGCTGCTTGGTTGTTTGGGCTGTGTTTATTTTCTGATGTCTACCTGGCAGCTAAATAGCCCCCCCATCACACACACACACACACACACACACACACACTATTTCTTCTTGATCATTGGGACTACCTGCGGTGGTGGGGAGAACATGTTGATGATTGATTACTTCTGACACGGAACAAAAGTCTGACAGATTGTTCAAAGCTGTGCTGATAACAACTGACTCTCTTCATCTACACCAGCAGGAGACAGGAACGGAGTTTATGGCTGGAAGGAACCTCCTATTCACAATGAGACCGTCACAAGCTGCAACACAATACTGGCTGCACATCCACTCAGGTAGCCTCTTGGCTCTCTTGTGTGGAGATAAAGAGCTTGTCGCCGCTTGTTTGACTCCAGCATGCTCTTTTTCTCTAAAGGGCTCTTCCTGGCCCACAATGCAATGCTGCAAATCAAAGAGCCAGGGTTGTGAAGCCTTTTCTCAGCTCAGAATGCTTCTTATTGAGAAGAGGGTTGTCAAGGAGCATGGACAAATATTAGCACATAGCAGAAGAAAGGCAAATATAAAAGATGCACTGCTTGTCTATTTTATAGTTTCCCCACTCTACTTTTCATTCGCAACTTGTTGTTTTGGTTTTGGATTAGAGTCTCTATAACCCCATCTTTAATATGTGTTGTGATGTATTAATAAGCAACGGTCTTTATATTCGATCAAAAGATGAATATGCATATTTCTCATGAGATTTAACCCTGTAGCATACACAAGAAGACAGCTATATAACTGCTCATCTGTTTCTATCGACCTTTGATAATATTGTACCCAGCAGAAAAACTATTTTAATAGGAGCATGCAAACTCATAAGGCACATACAAATGCAGCAGGTTATGAAATATCCTGCCAGCGAAGACCACAGCTGATGCATACATTAAGGAAAACTACTTTTTTAAACAGCCCCAGGGACCTCCACAAATCTCCGCTCTTGTCAGAAGCATTTAGAGAAAGTTCTAATGCAGGGCAGTTTGGCTGAATGGAATGCCTGTCTCTCTCTGCTGACTTGACACCCAATGAATCTGTTACCTGATTAACTTCATCAGACAGGGGAGTCACAGTATTTTAACAGTGTGCGGGTCATAATAATTGGATGTGCATTCACACTGAATCTGTTGGATGAGGGTTAGGTGTGCTTTATGGTATTATACTGTATTATGTATCGTCCCCAAAACAAATCCCTTAACCCTCATTTTATCCTCCGGGTCAAACTGACCCAATGCACTAGCTCTTTGTGGCAGATAGAAGGTGCCAATTCCCCCTCAGTCATCACCAAGCTACTATGGAGTAGTTACCACTAAAACTTACTTATGACATCTGTCACATGAAGTAATCGTGTGCATGCATTCACAAGGTTTTCTTGCTATTATCAGTTTCCCGCACGTGAGAGAGTGCACATTGGAGTGATGTTAATCTGGGCTGCCATACGCAGGGATGCCCCTGCAATGAAAATGTCGGTGGCTAGCTGAGCTCTCCATCTCCGACAAGACCGCTCCAACTGCCAATCTGGTGAAACGCCGTTATACTTCAGCATGTGATCGGAATGCTAACTCACTGCCCCGCCGTACGCGTGTCACTTTGCCATCTGCTGCCTTCCGTCTGCGGAATGAAGTGTTGCGGGCGGCGCACCGTGACTTAATGGAGTGAGATACGCGTGTGTACAGTGGATAGACTTGTGCATTTTATTACCTGGCAGATCAGCAGCTCGTCTCTCTGTCTTTGAGGAAATAGGAAATAGAGCACGGCACATTTCCACTTGTCCGTGAAATGCCTCCTGACATCAAATACAACGACAGTGCTTTAATTAATATGCAGCATAGCCTACTTTTATACATATTTTTGCATTGCCATAGTTCACTTATAACTTATCTCATCATGGGTAATAACAAAACAATGATTTATTTACACTGTTTATTACACTTCTGTTTCCAGGGGAAGACAATTCAGCCACTAAGCCTGCGTGTATCCTTCTAATATTTATTTTTATTTTGTATCTATTTTATTTTATTAACATTGTTTTTATGGAATGTAATATATGTACAGTATGTTCTGCCATCTACACCCACATTGTCTAACAATGAATATATTTGAATATACTGTACAGTACTGTGTTCTGTATGGGTTTTATATTCATGATGCCACATCTCTTCCTATTGAACTGCTCTTGAAGCTGAAGACCAGAGAAAGGCAGAAGATTCTCATATCTCAGGAATTATTTATCGCAGAGACTGTGCAATCATGAAAGCATATCACGTGCCGATATGCCATCTGAACGGTAGATTTGCATTTTAAATACACTACAGCAGAAATACATTTTGAACAGTATTGTTTCTTTTCTCAGAAAAGTATACATACCATAGATTAAATTTGTAGATAAGATTAAAGGTGCTCTATTTGATGATATTTTAAACATTAATATAGCAGCAAAGAACTATGTTTACATATTTATGTGTAAATATATAGTGGAGTAATTGCATCCTGAGCAGATAATGAAATCACACTCTGTGTTTATTTTGGTTTGAGATGTTTGTTCTCTTGTACGACATCTAGTGGTAGAAAGTCATCTAGAGTCAATTTGATAAAAGCAGCACATTTACAGCGCACCAAGGGATGCCTGGTGGTGGCTTCATAAGTATAAAAACAAAAAGACTATGTGTGGCCTTGAGGCTAGCAGAAGATGTATTGATCTGTCTGTGTTTGGAACCCAGTGGATTACCAGCAAACCACGCTCACAATACTCATGGAGTCACATGTGGCGGCTTGCCTGCCAGGATGAGCGGGTTTCCAGCTACCGGCTGATGCAGTGAATATCAACAGGTTTGGGTTGAGGAGTGAGTCAACACCTGGATGTGTGTGTGCCGTACCTGCTGGAGGCCTGGGCTGATGGGTCAACACAGGCTCTGAAACGTGACAACTGTACGGTATAGCTACACAAACAAGGGGAGAATCTGTGGGCAGCAGGCGTGCTTTCAGGACAATGGGACAGGGGATTTTAGGCTGTAGCCACAGCTATTATGAGTTGTATGCTAGCCATAGCTTCTACTGTGTCATGGCCACCTAATGTTAAATGTTAAAGAGCCTCTGATTGCTGAGTGGACCGGCAATTGGAATCATCGGTGGACCATCTATATCCCTTGTGATGTCCTCTGGGTCAGAATGACCCAAGGACCCGAGGACAACAGGAGGGTTAAAAGGCACATAAAACAACACAAATACATAAAGAAATAATTAATAAAGAACAAAATACACACAGCAATGACAATTGAAAAACACACAAATCATACACAATCAGGTGGCGCCACCGTGTGGCCAAATACGATATTTTTAAATACATCACGAGGGTTAAAAGCAGCACCTGATCTACAATCTACATGCTGGTGGAGAACGGCAGCTTACTCAGGTTATTGTTGGTTTAGGAGGGAGATCTGGTAGTCTTGTTTTTTGCGTGTCTTTGTTTTATAGTTTTGAGTTTGGGTTTGTTTTGGTATTACGGGAAGGCTGTAATCATAATATATATCTGTATTTTGTGGGGGACACACTCCCCCAATGTTGACTTCATGGCTATGGCCTTGTATTACAGGAGACTACTACTGTGGGTTGGCTTTGAGCTTTGCCTTTTATAGATTATTTAGGCCTGGTCTCCTTTATGTCTGTTATCTTGGATAATTGTTAGTTTACTAGCCATAGTTTCTGCCATCGTGCTTTGCCATGTTTGACGATGGTTGAACATTTACCATGCATGTGCTCCATCAATTGACTTCATCATTTTTCACCACAGACTACTGCCATTCAAAGAATTGAAATACAGTCAAACAAGTACTTCTACTACAATTATTTTTGAAAATGTATTATATTGGCCAGAGAGGGGTTTTACGGTATATGAGCGGGCACAGTTTCCATTATACTATTGTAAAATGGACACCACACTCTAGTGTGAGGTAGCCTTGAAAACACAATTAATAAAACATAAACAAACACATGGAAATGTAGTGTACAGTATATCCTATAGTATACTATACTCTCCAGTGTTTCCAATTCTAGGTATACATGTAGGCTGTACTAGCATGACTCACACATAAATTATTTCTGAATCCAAACAATACACTGGCCCTCTGTGCAGAGTGCGTTGAGTACAATCTGTCTGGGAATGGTGGAGTGAATCTGTGGCCCGACAACATAATGGCCATAACTATAAACAAAATACTTCGAGGACTGAATTGGGTAGATGTTAACATTACGAACATATATTTTCACCCATAATGCCACATATAGGGCTAGATTGAGGTTAAAGGAGATGTAGATTTGTTATAATGGGGTGGATTCTATGAAAGAGAACACCCTGGTTCATGCTTGGAGGTAGTTTACCTAACATAAAGCTGGCTGTTTATTGGTTGGATAGCAATACGCAGCTGCAATATACAGTAGGCCTATACCGTTTAACATCAGTAACTGTTCGTTATATCTGTTTCTTCATCTTTGCATACAGTACAGTTGGTCCTAGATAAGCATACAGTTTGTAGTATACTCATTCATGTTTTTATAGAACACATTGTTTGAAGTCGGGGCTGGAAAAGGATGTGAATGTTGAACTTCCTTTCCCAGCCGTAATCACAATCAAACAGTTAGCTTGTCTGTTGTTCATACAATACCTGCATAGTAGGTGGGAGGGGTTTTAAACTTTAACCATGTCCTTTGGGTCAGAATGACCCAAATCACTAGCTCTTTGTGGCAGATAGAGGGCGCTAAACCTAATTCTACAGCTTACACAGA
>JAODUG010055973.1:0-14990 GCA_027564795.1 Aphredoderus sayanus
GTTTAGCGCCTTCTATCTGCCACAAAGAGCTAGTGATTTGGGTCAGTTTGACCCAGAGGACATTACGAGGGTTAACAGATTTACAAGACCTGCAAACAGCCATCCTCATGTTGTTCATTATTCAAAATTCTCAGGATGAGCTTAACATCCAATTTGGTCATTTGAGTAGTTGGTCATCATGCATGTCAACCTACCTAAACACCTCACCTGTAAAGTATCTTGACTCAGTTTCTGTGGATCTGCAGTGTCCCAGACTTACGTACACACAGAGGGAGTGTGATTCCATTCTCTGCTCCATAATCTTTACATAGATAGTTGTTCCCTGCTCTATTAATGTTTACCATATCATATAAAGCACCTTTTAGTTCTGGAGCGGACCTCTGGGCATGTCCATTGTTGTCTCTTTGACAAATGAGCTGCAACTACATTTGCATTGGACATGGCTGAATGACGAGAGGACACCAGAGGAGATGGGGCAGGCTCAAATTACATACACTCTCTGTTTGACAGAGGCAGAAAGGACCAAGGAGCCAGTCCTTTGGCCGGTTGCGCGGTGTCCCCTCAGCCTTGTAGTGAATGCTATAAGTACTGTATTACGGCAGGGTGGTCGGGTGTCACTTTCTCCTCCACGGCAACAAAAACAGCACACTGTGGAATGGCAATTAGCATTGTTTAATTAGCAGTGTGGCGCTCCTGGCACACTTTCTTCATAATCTTGTTTATACCTTGATTGGTTTACAACACCGCTTTTTTTAATTAGCTCAGATTGATTAAATTGCATTGATTCTGTATCCTTATTAAAATAAACCTACTCCGCTCTGCTCTTTTTTCCCATAATTAATGGTAGAGCGGCTCTCTCTGGGAGGAGGTGGAGGAGCATTAGTGAAAGCTTGGCACATTTTGTAATCGAGGCAATGTTTATCATTATTTATTGCGAGTGCTGTGTAGCGCCATTGACAGGCATTTTATGAGTTTGTGGATATCTAGCAGGGAATGATAGATGTAGCTGGATGACGGTAGCTCCGCTGACATTAAGTGTCAGAAGATGAGGGCCTAAGCTGGGCTGTTATGCTCCAGATACAGATCTTTTGTCTCAGTATGGTTCAGACACCCGCCTCCACAACCAGCGTTGACCTTGGCTGGACAGCTTGTTCCAAGTGCGCACACGCACACACACACACACATGCACGCACACACACACACACACAGGCACGTTTGCGTGTACATACTCTCATTCCATTGTTTTAATTTTGATTGATGACTTGTGTTTATCTTGGGCATAACGCCACCGTCCACCAGCGCCCCCACCACCCCGCCCGCTACACCACAGCTTCCTCCATCTACGTTTCTTAGCGCCTAATTCCTTTCCCCATACACACAGCCCCGGTATGAAAACGATATTAGAAACAAAATGGGATTTGAAAATTTGTGTTTGACAAGCAACTTGATGAAAGGGTTTTATTGCTGGGCCTGATCCATGGAAATGTTATGCTAATAATACTGCTGGCCAAGCGATCTAGTTGGAAATTAATCAGAGGGTTTGAGCTGCAGAAACGAGAGAGAGAGAGAGAGAGAGAGAGAGAGAGAGAGAGAGAAAGAGAGAGAGAGAGAGGGGGGGGGGTAGGAAAGGAGGAGAGGAAAGAGAGGAAGGTTGCTTGCTCTATAAACACCCTTCCCCCTCCCTATGTCCCCTCTCTCCAGCTCTGAATCTCATCAGAAATAGCCATGGGGTGTTGTCTGCATGATGAGGTTGGGAGAGAAATGGGGAGGTAGAAAATTACACTGCAGCTTAGCGCTGATTGATGCAGTAATGTATGCAGCCATGCAGCGAGCTGCAGTATTATGGATTAAACCTCTCCCCTCCTCCAGCAGTGCTCGTCTGCACAGAGGACACACACGTACTACTATTAAGCCACTCTCTGCCATGTTGATATTTATCCCATTGGACTGTATGTTGTTTGTATCATTTCTTTATATTCATATGACTATATCTACAAGGTGATAGCTGCCCCTCTCCTTTTCACTGCCCCCTTTATCTCTTTCTCTCTCATGTGTTTCTCTCCCTTTTCCCCCTCTTTAAACCCTGGGAGTAATCATCGCACCGGACTCCTTAATGGAGCCATTATCAGATTTCACTTGTTTAAAACAACACAATTAGCACTGAGGCCTTAACGATGTTTGCAAGTTAAACACAAACTAATCGGCTTTTTCCACAGTCCTTCCCCCCCTGTCTTCCTCCTGTTTCTCTCATATCTTTCCTTCCCTGGTACTCAGATGGAATAAAGGCCCTAAATGAATCACTGTCGTGTCTCTCTGGTGTGGGTGTATTGGAGGGCATGCATTTCCCAGCCCGTGTTACCAGTCTATGTGATTTGTTATTTTCACCCGGTTAGACATCTGTTACACTGTTCCTTATTTTTGTAATGGATCATCAGCCAGAGGAAGAAAAAACCCAATATTATCCCATTGTGCTCTGGAGTCTAATAATCTAATGTACAGTAGAGCCACTGTCATTAAAGCACCAGTGGAGCTGCAGGAGAGAAGGTTGGAGCACAATACACTTACCCCTCTCCCCCAAAACACACACACACACACACACACACTAACACACGCCACTTAATGCAATTCCACCGCACCATCAAAGACACACTCCAAATACGCACTCCATTCACTGAGCCCCTGGCGTGTGTGCGTTTCTGTGGACTGACCAGCAGGAGGCGCTAAATGAAATGCGTGAAGCAATGCTGGCGGAGGTGTGGGCTCAGCAGGAGGCCCGGGAGGAGGAGGAGGAGGAGGAGGCGACAGCGATGGCAGACCTGCTAGCAGAGCTCCGGGAGACCCAGGGGAGGCTGAAGGAGAGCCGGTCTACAGCAGAGCTCCTGTTCTCAGAGCTGGAGGACGCCCAGGGACAGCTGGCACTGGCTGAGGACCAGGTAGACACCCAGGCAGACGCACCACTGTCATGGAAACCGCATGGAAACACTAAGCGTCAAGTGTGTGTGTGTGTGTGTGTGTGTGTGCGTGTGCGTGCGCGCGTGCGTGTGTCTCCAGGCCCACCAGAGGGGGCGCTGTGTGCACACCCTGGAGGAGGAGCTCAGCAGGCTGAAGGCATGCATGCAGGAGGCAGAGAGCAGGGCCGGGGCGCTGGAGGCCAGCCTGCAGCCGCTTGCCCGCTCCCTGGAGCTGGCCAGGACCAAGCACCAGGCCTGCCTCGCTCAGCTGGCCCAGGGGGAAGACTGTCTGCAGGCCCTACAGGAGGACCTGGAGGAGGCACAGTCCCAGGTCAGCCTGAGTCAGTCCTCATTTAGAACTAACGGCTGAGTTCATTTTCTGTTTGTTTTCTTGTGTAGAGACCATCCTGAGCTCCAGTGTCATTACGCCAGCGCCACAGTGCACAAGGACAATGTAGAGAACAATCGGGCCAATTAGTTTAGCCAAAATGACGACAGCATTGTACATTGGACGTTACGGTTTCCACCAGCACTAGCTGATTTAAAACCTTCTGACTGGGTAAGATAAAGTTAGGAAGCCCAAATGTATGTATGACTGAAATATATTAGGGGTTCCAGACTACAATTCAAACTGTAGCTTGGCATATCAGGATGGTATCACAAGGCTTGTGTCTCTGTATGCCATGAGATGTCCCTGTGTGAGTCCTTTATAGGCCGCAGAGCGTGAGGAGCAGCTGATAGCTCTGCGTGGCCAGGTGGGGGTGCTGCAGAGTGAGCTCCAGGCCCAGGCCGACCAGCTGGACAGAGGAGAGAAGACCCTGAGCGACACTCAAACCCAGTTGGACGACAGCCGCAAACACGCCCAGGAGTGTACACTAGTCATCTGCACCCTGCGGGAGGACAACGCCCGGCTCAGACAGCAGGTCCTCCAGTCCTCCGCTCTTAGCATAATACCAAACAAATGAATAATCATCCAGACACCATTTTATGACCTCTCCCTAAAGTCTTAAAATGATTTTAAGACTTGAAAGATAAGTCAGCAATGCGGAAGAAAGCTGGAGAATGCTGATACTTGGACTCGGTAAAAACAAAGCCTCTCCTTTCAATGCCATAGAGACCCTCAGAAGCTCCGCCCCCCAAATTGGACATGCTTTTCCAAGGCTAGGATAGTTTGGTGTGGTCTGCACCAAACAACACTGGTGCTGGTTTGTGCCTTTGCACACAGAAAGGGCAGCTACTGTACCGTGAGAAGATATTCCCTGAATGTTACAAAACATGTATTAGCTTACAATTGCTAGCTCCACCTATTGTAAAATATATTTACACAAAGGAGATTTCAAAGCATCTTGGGAGGTCTTTAAAAACAACTGCGCTTACCTAATCTTATATATATACTGGTGTTTACAAGCAACCAGACCAAGAAAACCTCTTACCTGTTCATTTATCTGTTAAGCCTCTCCAAATCAATGGTCATCAGCCTGGCTATGCTGCTGGTTATTGCGGTGGCCAACTGGTTTAACAGTTACCCTCTCAGATAGCTCGTGTCTCTCCTCTGTGTGCTCATTAGACAGGTGGATTGGGAAGACGCTTTCTCTCTGTCTCAGCCGTGTGTTGCCTAGGGGGCAGGGGGCCTCTCTTAAGTGTTTCCACTGATTCCTATTGATCATAGTCAAGGCTGCCACACAGCAGGGGGGCCACAGTGACAACACTGGTGGTGTGAAGAGCAGGGACAAGCTCTTAATGCCACGAAGAGAGACACATGGAGGGGAAGGGTTTACTTTTGTAGGAATGTCCTGGATTAACGGGGTTAGTCCGCTGGAGAGGAATGGGATTGATGTTGTGCGGATAGATGTCCTCATGTGTATGACCTGCCTATGTCTGGCTGTCTGCACGCATACGTGTGTATTGTGTGCACATGCGTGGGAGGAGGCAGGGAGAGGGGCAGAGAGAGGGGGGGGGACCTCTGTGCACTGACTGGTTAGGTTAAGTACAAAGTCATGCTGGTGGGGGGGTGCGATGTCTGGAATAATGGGTGTTATGTCCAGGGGAACCGCACAGTTGGAGCGATGGATGTAGGGATGGAGGTGTGGCAAGGTGCTTGACTCACCTCCATCTCAGAGTTGTGGAGGCGCCTCTCTCTACACCTTCTGCTGTCTCCCTGACCTCCTTCTCTACCATCAGCCCAGTGGAGAGAGTAAACCCCTGGTCTGTACTGCCTCATTACACCTGTCAGAACCCCCTCTGTGGCTCCATTATACACAGTGCCTGTTGATCATGCTTGGACCACGTAGAGGTCACTTCTCAGCCAAATGGTCATTGGTTTAACCACCGGCATGAGTTTGCCTGTAACCCTTAGCTGTTCCCAAATACTGTAAATATCATAATATAATCATATAATCATATACTGATGGCAAAATTAGTTTGGCCTGAAAGCATGGTTCACTCAATTCTACTAGTCCAATTGGTGTCCATAAAGTATTTCACTAGCTTTATTACTTTAGCATCTGTATATATACCGCTGTGTGCCTGTGTGTATATAATGTATATATTTTGTGTACTGTTAATATTAGACAACGTATATATTCAGTTGTGTGTCTTACACTCTGTTTTGCCGCTAACGGCATGGTACCACGAAGACATGCTGACGTACTGTAGAGCCCCTCTGCTCCTGACTGTCTGCTTGACTGTGTGCACCAGGTAGAGGAGCAGGAAGAGAGCGTGGCCATGATCCAGGCTGACTTCTCTGCATATCAAGCCTCACACTTGCACTCCAACAGGGACTATGATTCCAAGCTCTCCCACATCCAGGAGCTGCAGCAGGTACGCGGGGAGGCCTCTTTGTCGAGCTGACAAAACAGACGTAAGCTGTCATTTGCAGGAGGAGAGGGAGACGTGCGGGACAAACCAGACTAGGACAGCTCCAGGGAGAGCGGGGAGAAGGCTCCTACATCCTATGTTTCATTATGTCCTGTACTCCCTTCATGGTCACCATGGCTACCGCGTAGTTCCTCCAGTCATCAAAAGAATTAGCGCTGTGCCACCGCCGGGCCTAACGTTCCTATCCGCTCACTGCTCCCAGACAGGAAGTGAATGCCCGTCGCCCAGAAGCCGGGCGCCCGCGGCAGTGACTAATTGTTTGTTATGTCGGCGCCTGTCATGCTCGTTTGCCTTTAATGGAGTGTAGTGTTGGGCGATCCGTCAAGGCTGTCAGGCCAGCTCCCTGTCAGTTGAAGTGGCTGCGTGTCAGTGGAGCGCCCGTTCCGCGCCCCCGACGTGATTTACTGCCCTTACCCTGCCGCCCCCCCCTCCTAGCCTCCTAGCCACGCATGCCGGCCCGCTCGCCTCCTCGCCTCCTCTCCTCCCCTCCTCCTCTCCTCCCCTCCTCCTCTCCTCTCCTCCGCCCGTCTCTCTCCCCTTTCTTCTCCTCTCACCCCAGATTGATTACCGTCGCAACTGGCTCGCGACGCCCTGCCTTCTTCTGGCAACCTTTTAGTGGCTCTTTTATAGATGGTTAGAGCCCCTCGTTTGGCTATTTATACATCTGTAAGTGGCCATGAAATATAGATTTGTCTTGACGGGTGTCAGCGGCAGAACGGGCGCGAGCCGAGCCCCTGACACCTCGTTATTTTAATGGCACGTGATGGGGGTGCGTGCCAGAACCTTCCTTCCAACATGGCTAAATTATATGTGGTTTCTTTCTTTTGCTTTTTTGCTGTTGTTTATTTTCCTTTCTTTTTCGGTATTATCATCATTTCGTGTTTACGCTGGTGTTGTACTCACCGCCATTAGCTTGTTTTCTGGAGCCGTCGGAGCGCGGGGGAGCAGGGCTGGGCGCCGGGCAGGGGTAGAGAGGGTGCAGACACGCCCACCCGCGACACGTTCCCTGCAACAATGTCTCGTTAGTTCAGAGTAACGGCTCTTCAACTTAACCAGCTGTGTGACCTGTCACCCCCCCACACACACACACACACACACACACACCGCACCTTTTCCACAGGCAAGGCCCCGGTGGTAATTAGGTGCTGGCACCACTTGCGTGCGGCGCGCCGGTTAATTGAATAGTTAACACATCACAAGCGGGCCTGCGCCTGATGGGAGCTGACACCTGTCAGGAAGCTGTTCCCTCCACACCCAGGGCACATCCCCGCCTGATGCATGTGCCACCGCCGCCGAAACTCCAAATTAGAGGCGCGCGGCTGAGCGAGCGCGGGCGCAGCAGGTGTGGAGACGGCCCGGGGGCGGAGGAGGCTGCGTTCCCTCTGCTCTGTCCCTCAAGTGGAGGATCTGTAAGGCTCGGGGCGGCCCTCCTCCCCCTTTACCTCAGGGCATTGCCGGGGATATGTGACAGGAAAGTGACAGCTCATTGTGTGTGTGGGCGGGCGTGTGTGTGCGCGTGCGTGCGTGCCGGCTCTCTCCGGGGCCCGGGAGCAGTGTGCCCAGGGCGTCCAGGAGTGGAGTGTGTGTCAGGTTGAGGCCCGTCAGCTGAGAGCAGGGGTGTCCAGAGTCACCCAGCTCAAGGACAGCAGACTGGCAGCTTGACTGGAAGTAAACAAGAGCTGCTTATTAGCGCTGCACTGCTCCCATTGGCGGCTTGTTGCACTGGCTGCTTCTCCGGGCTTGGCGCCCGCAGAGACCCGGCCAGCAAGCAGTGCGGCTCCAGACAGAGCCTGTGTTAGAGGTCAGGAGGGGGGTCAGGAGGGGGGTCAGCAGGTCCCAGAGTGGCCGGCCTGACTAGACAAGTCCATTCCCAGGCGGCGGAGCAGCGCGATGGGGTCCTGCGGCGGTCGGAGGCAGACCTGCTGGGGGCCAGGGAGCTGCAGCGCAGCAGGGCCGCTGGCCGGCACACACAGGCCCAGCTGCTACAGCTCACCCAGGAGCTCCAGGAGGCTGGGACCAGCAGCCGAGATGCCGGTGAGCATGCTGCAGGAAACCCTGCTCAGCCTTGAACGTACAGCCTCCACACATACCCCACAATGTGGATGAAATATAGTCCTATGTGGTGAGGGGGGGTGACACAATACATTCAGTTCATTACATGCAGTAACAAATGAGATCAAATGAAAACAGGAAACTGTACGTTCAAGGGTTTTTACTAAAGTTGGATTTCACTTTCCTGTAAGCCCACGGTCTGCTTCTGATTAGGAAGCGTACTGTAGTACTGCTTTGGGAGGAGGTTCTGTGTGTTTGGGTCCAGCTTGCCACTCATGTTGCACATCACCCTCGCTGTCTCTTTCCCTTGCAATCATCTTGTCACTCGCCTCTCTCAGACGGGGGCTGAAAAAAATCCCCCAAAATTTGCACAAGTGAGTCGGCTACATTGGCCTTATTGTTCTGTCTCTCCACTGTCAGTCAATGTCAGTTTTTTTGTTGTCATGACTTAAAAGGAGAGGCTATTTGAGCTATGAAATCAAGACATGAAAGAGAGGCCGTGACAGGAAGAGAGGCGGAATGATTGAAAAGCCCTAAGTTGGGGAGAGAGGGATGAAGGAAGGCAGCGACAGTGATGGGGTTGTAGTGTCAGGTCAACTAGCCTTCACAGGTGACTTTATTACGCAGCGGGAGACTGTCACCTGTTGCTGTGATGTCCCACACTCTTGCCTGCAATGAAACTGCCCATCAATTCACGACCCACGGGCCTTTTTATGTGCGACACGCACACGTCCACACAGCCTGCTACTTCCTCAAACGATGATAGCAGAAACATGTTGAAGGATGTATTGCGTGGAATAAGGTTTATGGAACCTGGAATATGTAAACACAACAAAAGTGTTATTCAAACGGGCATGTAAAAAGAACAGGTACTAAGTGGTTTGCCTTGGCTGGGGATCCAGAAACACATTTGAACACATATTTAAAGTTTTACTTTTGTACAAAGACTTTACAGTATATGTGTTTGTGTAGAGGTGTATTGGCACAATGGCTTTATGTGTTTTGTGTAGAGGTGTATTGGCACAATGGCTGTGTGTGTGTTTTGTGTAGAGGTGTATTGGCACAATGGCTGTGTGTGTGTTTGTGTAGAGGTGTAGAGGTGTATTGGCACAATGGCTGTGTGTGTGTTTGTGTAGAGGTGTATTGGCACAATGGCTTTATGTGTTTGTGTAGAGGTGTATTGGCACAATGGCTATATGTGTTTGTGTAGAGGTGTATTGGCACAATGGCTTTATGTGTGTTTGTGTAGAGGTGTAGAGGTGTATTGGCACAATGGCTGTGTGTGTGTGTTTGTGTAGAGGTGTATTGGCACAATGGCTCTGTGTGTGTGTGTGTGTGTTTGTGTAGAGGTGTATTGGCACAATGGCTCTGTGTGTGTGTGTGTGTTTTGTGTAGAGGTGTATTGGCACAATGGCTCTGTGTGTGTGTGTGTGTGTGTGTGTGTGTGTATAGAGGTCGCCCAGCAGGCCCAGAGGAAGGCAGAAGCAGAGCTACACAGGCTAGCAGAGAAGCTTCACACCACGGAGCATGAGCTGCAGAGCTACAGGTGTGTGTGCTCGCACACACACACACGCACACACACACACACACACACACACTCCTCAGCTCTGCGGTCAAGCGGCGGGCCCCTCAGCCTCGGGGGGCCTGTAAGAGACCTGCAGTGTGTGCCACGGGCACCAGGATTTGTCGTCCAGCTGACTTTAGATGCCTCTTGATAGCCATCGCCTGCCCTCTGTTCATGTGAGAGGCCAAACTGTAAAATGCCGTGTCCCTCTACGGGCTGGCTAAGCACTGCCTGCACCCTCTCTACCTTCCACCCACCACTGCCTGTACTCCGCCCTGTCACCACATGTACGGGCGCGCCACTCCATAGTCGGACCATTTTGGGATGGAGCCCTCGTGTGAGATCCGATATTTATCTGGGCAGGAGGACCGAGACAGGAGCGTCTTCACCAGCGCCTCGCCAAAGGTCTCCTGTTCACTCAGCCGCCAGGGGCCTCTGTGAGCGCCCCCGCCACCTGCCAATAGGAATTAGGGTGGATTTAGTAATTAAGTGATAGGCTGAGGACTAAATTGGGTGTTTGCGTGCTGGCGAGCCACCCTGAGGTCCCTACAGCCATGCAGATAGGGGATTCTAATTGCCAGGGATATTGATCAGCGTGGTGAGGGGCTACGCAGGGATTTCACTGGCCATCGATTAGCTGTTACTGCAGCCCGCTTGTCAATGGGAGAGGGAGGCGAGCACTGAAAAGGCTCTGGGCTTTTCCCACACTCCTCCTCCTCACCACCAACACCCGCTGACACACGTAGACACACTCACACACACACACACACGTGTGCGTGCGAGAAAAAACACTCTGCAGTGACACAGCATCGTGTTTTATTTAAAGCTGTCTTTTCCTTTACTACGCGTACAAATCCATATCTGTCAACCGACCTTACCGTGCACTGCTCCAATGGCATTGCGTGTGTAAAAGAGAACTGTCCTTCCACTACTTCCACACGCAGGATCTCTTTATTGTTAACGTGTGCCATATAGAATACACTTCAGTGTATCTGACTCAAACAGTCAGTTGGCTCACTCGCCTTGTTGAAATGTCAATAGCACCCTGAATGATTCCTACGTTGCTTGATCGCTTCCTTCAGGACCCAGGTGGAGACTCTGAGGAAAGAGGTGGATGTGAGCAGACAGGCCCAGCTCAGCTGTCAGCAAGAGGCCAACAGCCACCAACAGGAGGCGCTACACACGGAAGGAGAACTGAAGAGAACCAGTGCCAAGCTGAAGGCCTGCCAGCAACAGGTAAGTCTATACAAGCCCCCCTTAATTAGGGAATATCATGCATGTGCTCACTGAGACTTCCCAAATGTTCACCAGATGGAACATTTGTATTATTATTATTGTATCCTCCTGCCACACTGTATTCCAATGGCATTTCCCTTAAAGTGGAATGAAGTGGAGAAATGCTCCGCAGGCTGTGAGAACGGAAGCTACATGGCACCTTGTCTAACCTGAGTCATTTAGAGCCTATTACCAGACATCAATATATTGACTGAAGCAAGTGTCTCAGCGTACTGCTCTATAAACGCATGCTTGGTTGGCCTGTGCATGTTTTATCAGCGCCAATCTTATCTGGTTTGGGATCTTTCCATTTTCAATTTAGTTAAGGGTGACATTTGGCTTTAGATTGAAGATTTGAATCTGCTAAGGAATTGTTTGCTGAGCAGGGTTGATTGGGCCACAAGACAGGCAGTGTAAAGTCACGTGTGTTTTATGCAGATTGATGTGCAAGGTAAGCGTTCCCAGTTAACACTGTTTATTCTATTCAGTATTCCTTCAATATCAATTGTAGGTGTGGGTGAATCACATTGGTATGGAAAAGGACAAAATACATGTCATTTAGGAATAGAGTAGTTGTTTTTATTGACATGGGGGTAGAGTAAAACAGCTGTGCACATGCGTTTAACTCTGCACATGCCTTTTCTAGTCATATACTGTGCCTCCGATTCACAGTTAAAGACAGTGGCGGTTCATTAGCTAAAGATAGCTCTACTCTCTGCCAAGGCAGGCAAAAACCGAATTCTGTCCAGACATGATACATACTGCATGCAAATAACCTGCACAGAACAGGAGGCTTTAAGATGCCTCCTGTTTGTGTGTTACACTCTATATTACACACTGCCAATTTAATTGGGAAAGCATTTGGTTGTGGGTTGGATTCCACCAGGGAGCCTTCATCAACAGTGTGATGCGCACCCCTGTGTACTAGCTTGAGGACCAGAATGAAGCCTGCAGAATGCTACGAGAGGAGCTTTCCCAGGAGCAGGCCAGGCAGCAGGAGCAGCAGGCCATGATGACCACCTCCAGGGAGAGGACTGTTCAACTGGAAATAGACAGGGCGCAGCTTGAGACCAAACTTCACGCAGCTTACAGTCAGGTCAGGAAAAACACAAACACACACTCATACTGTATAAGGCATGTACAGTAGTAGTACCAGTGGGTTATCAAAAGTGTGGCCTTAATTTCCTACATGTTATATTAAATATAGTATCTGTCAATCCTTTCATTTTGTCAGTGTCCGTGTAGAAATGGTTACCTTTAAGGGTATGTTGATGGGTGGCTCACTTAATGCAGTAACATGCCTATGATTTGTAGACATGGGTTCCTAACATAAGGAGATAACATGCAAATAATCACCCAGAGACTCACACATTCTTAACACATTCAACATAATACACTCAATGGCTTCACACCTTTGTGATAACATGAGAAAGCAGTATCACGTGTTTGTTTATCTTAATCATTCCCAGCATACAGTAGCTCATTAAAGGCCTATGAACTGTATCCCACATAAAAAAATTGACATTGGCAATAAAGTTGCCTCTTTTATTGTAATGATTCCAAATGCTTTCCACTGGGTCGCATCCAGAAAATAGTTATATATATTGTGTTTAATACATTATTAATATTCCCTGTACAACTTGCAAAACAACAACTGCTATGTCTCTCAACAATTCTCTACATTATAAACAGAAGCCTCACCGGAAAATGGAGGAATCTCTTTGCGATAAGGCAATTGGGCTCATGGGAAATGTCTTTACTTGAAAAAATGTTATTATGTTTGTAAAACTTGTCGTAGTTCCTTTAAAGATGAATATCATGGCCTTAGATTCCCACATGACTTTTGCTAAATGTTGAAGGTCATTTTGGCGGCTTGATCCTTGCCCCTAATGCTGAAGTCTGCCTGTATCCGATTCACCCTCAAGCCACGATTCACAAATTTAATTAGTTTCCATCTAAATTTGTGCTTCAAAACTAGTAATTATTTCGTAACCCCAGAGGAAGAGAAGAGAAATGAGTCAGATCTGCATAAGTCACGAAAGCTGACTATATACTGTGTATGGTTTTAAACCAACCGAAGGGACACCAGCCTTAAGCATTCATTCATCTGTTAGCAAATTAAATCACGCCACCTTTGACATCTTTTAGAAAGTTTGATAAATCTTATGAAAAAGTTTCTCTCTCAATTACCATCTAAAAATTAATCTCCTTAATCCCAATTTAGTCTCTTTCATGCATGTCAGTGTGTATCTTTCATCTGCTCATCCATGTGCTTTAAATCTCCGAGTTAAGATAGCACATGATTGGCAAACTTCTCCTGTGTCTTATGCGAAACTCCAGTGCCCACGTTGCAGCTTTGGATGACAGTAGCAGTAGAAGCAGTAGTAGTAGACAGAATGACGTGTGACTGACAGCTGCCTGTCGTTACACTTTCTCTTTCTCTCGCTCTTTCCCTCTCTCACTCTCTCTGTCACTCGCTCTTGCTCACTCTGTCTCTGAAGCTGAAAGAGCAGGAGAGGACCATGCAAAAACCCGTGGCAGAGCTGCAGAGCGCCACCCAGAGGCAAAGGGAGGATCAGGCGACCAGCTCGGCTGAGGTGCGGTGGTGCAAAACAGAGCTTCAAAAGGTAGAGACCCAGAGCCAGAAAGACAGGCGGCAGGTCAGACTGAGAGAGACTCTCTTGGCCTGTGAAATGTCTGTTTGCTGTTAACGTGTAACATGAAAATGACCTGGTTCTGGATGGCTGGGTATATACGTGTATGAATACCGTGTTGGATATAGTTGGCACTCAAACTTTGTGACCCTTGACCACCAAAAAGAAATGGTTCTTAGCCCATAATGCACATGCATATAGGGGTGCCATGAGCAAGCAGTGCCCAAGATAATAACTACCCCCGTGTGCACCTCACGAGTCTTTGAGAGTGCCCTGTCCGCCCACCTTGTGAACCATTCCCTAAAGGTGGGCTCCGTCATAGCAAGAGATGAGCCAGTCCTGCACTCACACATTGTGCTTCCAAGCACAAGGCTGACAGAGGAGTGTGCCTTTAGAGGAAGCGTAGGCAGGCAGCCAGGGTCTCAGCTGCCGCAGAGGACAGTCATGGAGTCGTGACTGGAGCTGGCCCCAACACAAAAGCGTCCAGGAGAGTTCACCAGCGGCCATCTTTCTGGGATAACGTTGTTTTCAGTCATGGCTACGCGGGTCATACCGCTTGTCCACAGCTTCTCTATACAGCTTCTCCATGCGTTGGCTCTCACTCTAGGGGTCTTGCAAGCTTCACCATCAACTGAGAGATTGTTATAGACTTATATTGAATGGGGATCAGGTAGTGCTGCTGTATTGCACCATGTAGACCCCTAAGCTGCTCCCTGCATTCAACCCCACATCATTGTGAGGCCATCAGGACATGGTATCATAAGACTCACTCTGTTAAAGCAGCTCTTTGAACAGACAGCGTCTAGAAAGAAAAATAAAGAAATGTTATCTGTCCTGTTTCAACAGTTACTGTTACCATAATACAGCAAGTATGCTGCAAAGATGCTGGGTGTTGTATTAGATCCTTGACAGAGATTTGTGGTCCTTAGTGTGGAATAGAGACTTGACATCTAGGCAGCACACTGTTCACAGGCAGCTCCTGTGGTCGTGGGATGAGGTGAGACTTGTATATCTTGTGTTGTCCTTTCAGCTTTCAGTATTTGGCGAATGCTGATTAGATACCAAAGATCTTCATGTAGATTACCCAGGATGCAATATATACATGCATATATAAACCCCTGTGAAGTACACTTATACTATACTATTGCTGCAGTGAAGAACTTTATTTGGTAAAAGAATGTTTTGACAATGGCCTAATATTGCCAGCTGTCTTATTAAAAGTTTTAAACAGCTGTGCCCCAGATTGTGTTCCCCTGGCCTTATTAACTCATTGTTATGAGCGTAGGCATTCCATGTTATTTGTTTGGCTTTGCAGTGTTTGTCAATATATAGTGTGTGCTCCCTGCTCTGTCTATTCTTCCTTGCCCTTGGTTCCACGTGTGCAAGAATGCACGCGCCTCAGTGTGTGTGTGTGTGTGTAGTGGCTGCTGAGCAGAGGCACATCTCTGTGGCTCATGTTTAGGAGGTCTGGCGTCAGCCTCCTTAAGTGCTGTCAATGTCGCATAGTAACAGCAGCACTGTGGCCCTATTAATTGGTTTAGGAAAGCATCCTCGTCATTTTGAGGTCAACAAACTCGACCGGAAAAAACTACGTGTGGGCTGCTGCGGGCCCGGGGG
>JAODUG010055984.1:0-14989 GCA_027564795.1 Aphredoderus sayanus
CACACAAATCATACACAATCAGATGGCGCCGCCGTGTGGCTAAAATCTATATTACGAGTACATTACGAGGGTTAAGCCATTGCTTGCAGATCATAGGTTATAATGATAACGGGTTGAGAGGCAGAAATGGTTTTCCATGCAGCAGGAACTTCCCATCTCTATTAATTTATGACATGTTATATTTTATTTTCTATATGTCACTGGGGCCTCATTTATTTGCTCTCCCACATGCTTAGGGCCCATGTGGGCTCACTGAGCTTTCGGCATCCATTATCTTTGAAACAGACGGTAGCACCGGGTATAGCAGTGTCAGCACCCGATATGTGGAAGCTTTGAAACGTACACAGAATCTAGCAGCAGAGGCTGAATTGCAGTGGGACGGATCACTGGGCTCTCTGCTGAAACTCGCCGGTGACTGTAACACAATTCCTTTGTGGTCAAACAATACACAGTAGTGTCAAGTTTCCATATAACGGGCTGAGACCAGTAATAAGATCTGGGTCCAGAGAATAACCTTTTTCAATGTGTACTACCATCCTTTTAAATGGGTCAGTCAGAGCTTTTGGAAGGGCTATAACTGGACAACCAGATTATATTACGTTAAACAGTGGAGGTGAAATTCTCCTATCCTTTGTCATAGGTGGGACCTTTCAGTCTCAGAGTGGTGGGTGTTGTCGGAATCACCTACCTCCTTCCTCAAGATGAACAACCTCTGTGTCATCCCACTGTGGAACGGTAAGCCATTCATCGTATTTAGGCTGCAGGCACTTGCACTATGTTATCCCCTTCACTGATTTCACAAATCCACTCCACAGTGTTTTCCTTTCCCTGCAAATTGCTCAAGCATGCCATAAAAATAAGTCTCTGCTTTCATGCTGCTTCAGGCGTCTGTTGCTCTTTTTATGTTGTGGGTGAGAAGACATGCTGTAACTTGATTTTTAACTCCCTGTCACTTCAGAATGCCTGTTGAGCAGGTTCTGATCACAACAAACTTGTTTATCGACTTTTCTGTCAAACAGCATCGCAGCCATGCTGCTTCCCCTTCGAATCACAGTAAAATCACACTGGCTTTTAAAAATACTGTGGTTGTTGGTCTGTATCTTTTCCTGAGATTACCATATTGGACAAAATGAAATATAATTATGTCCTACTGTCCTTCTGTTCTATCTTATCTGTAGAGACCATTCCTTAAGCAGGTTTACATTATATTAAGTATGCTATTGCACAAAGGAATTACAATGCAACTTTTATCTGGACGATTTTGAATAGAAATGTTTGACTAGCTTGATGGCACTTAGAACACCCAGTTGTGCACTTACCAATGTATCTACTGAGCTTGCTTAAGATGGGCAGCTAACAGTCTTTCCTCTGCAGAGCATACAAGTCATGCGGACAAGGGGGTCCGCCACATGTGAAGATAGTGGTGGAATGGGACAAAGAGACCAAGGATTAGTAAGTTCCAGATTTCATTAATGAAAGTATGCCTGTAAACTACTTCTAGACTCGCCACTCGAGTCTACAAGTAGTTTATGGACAGTAGTAGCCCTCGTGTGGGAGTGCCATTCCATCCCCAAAGCTTTAAACTAAAAAACTAATTTCATGACTCGTAAAGGTGCTGGAAATCATTGAAAATGCTTGCATTTTAATGTAGTATTTTCAAGGTTTAAAACATGCTTGGATTTTGTGCTTGAAACGGCTTGAAAATGAAATTGCATTGCTTTCATTATAATTCGATATCTTAATTGAATAGTTCACATTTTAGATAAAATAAGCCGAATTGCCTTTAATTTTTGCATAAAGCCATAAGACAACAGTAGAGGGTGCTACTGTTAACCCTCCTGCGGTCCCCTGGGTCAAACTGACCCAACGCACTACCTCTTTGTGGCAGATAGAAGACACCAATTCTAATTCTACAGCTTACACAGACATGATGTGCACTGCTGGAACAACAAGGTAGTGTGTTTGAAACACAGGAGGGTTAAAAGGCACGACAAAAGAAGGAAAGAAAGAAATACACACGGCAATGAAAATAAAGAGTGGCGCCATCTGGTGGCACAATAAGATATAAGAAGGACAATGGGAGGGTTAAGTGGCTGTGGATTAGTCATAATGGGCGTCTGTTGTTTGTCCTCTCTTGCAGCCTGTTTGGGCACACTGAGGAGGAGTACATACCTGACGCTGAGAGTGTGTATCTACACAGAGAGCAACACCACCAGCCACAGGCCTGCAGTCTCGCACAGTGCTTTCAGCTGTACACCAAGGAGGAGCAGGTAACACAATTGGAGAAGTGCTTGCTGCACTCGTCCGTCTGTGTTGAAGCTGAAACATTTCCTCTGGCCCTGCTGCTGTTTTATTATGCTCTTGTTGGAATTCAGCTTGACTGCACATTCAACTCCTGATGCTATGTTTGGACTAAACTGTCTGTTCTGTGCCAAGTCCACATATACACTGTGGTTAGCCTGCATGCTAGGGCTCTGTTGCTCTTAGAGAATGGGTTTGAAAGAGGTTGAGGGTGGAATGGTGGAACCAGGGCCTCCTCCCAGTGGAGGCCCTGGTTCTAAGCAGTGTGGTGGGAACTTGTCCTTATTGGCCGGTGTGTGTGTGTGTGTGTGTTCCAGCTGGCCCCAGACGATGCCTGGCGCTGTCCCCACTGCAAGCAGCTGCAGCAGGGCCGGATCAAGCTCAGCCTGTGGACCCTTCCAGACGTGCTCATACTTCACCTGAAGAGGTTCAGGCAGGTATGGTGGCGATAAACTCTCCTTTCAAATCTTACTTGTTGAGTTTGTTTTGGATTTTTGAATAATTTGTTTAAAATGAATATTATTCTTTAGTACATATGTCCCTTGACCCTCATGATGTCCTGTGGGTCAAACTGACCCAAATCACTGGCTCTTTGTGGCAGATAGAAGGCGCTAAACCTAATTCTGCAGCTTTACACTGCTGGCACAGCAAGGTGTGTGTTTGAAACCTGAGGGTTAAAAGGCATTTCGATAAAATTAAGCCCTTCTAATATCTTATTATGCCACCAGTTGACGCCAACTGATTGTAGAAACTGTAGTATTAGGATTGGCGCCTTATCTGCTACAAAGAGGTAGTATGTTGGGTCAGTTTGACCCGGAGGACAACAGGAGGGTTAATACTGACCTCACACCCACCCACTGTCTCCGCCTAGGAGGGCGAGCGCAGGGTGAAGATGCAGAACATGGTGCGCTTCCCCCTGATGGGGATGGACATGGCCCCGCACGTGGTGAAGAGGAGCCAGAGCAGCTGGAGCCTGCCCTCCCACTGGTCGCCGTGGCGACGCCCCTACGGCCTGGGCCGCAACCCAGACGACTACCTGTACGACCTGTATGCTGTGTGCAATCACCATGGCAACATGCACGGAGGCCACTACACAGGTAGAATGTACAACGCGTTATAAAACGATATTATATGAATAATACAGTACATATTTTATACTACACATCCAACTGCAGTTAATAATGCAGGCCCATTCATCCTGTGCCTTTAGCCTACTGCAAGAACTCCATTGACGGGCAGTGGTACTGCTTTGACGACAGCGAGGTTCAGCCCATGGCTGACGAAGAGGTTTGCCAGCAGTCGGCGTATATCCTGTTCTACCAGAGGAGGACCACCATCCCCTCCTGGTCAGCCAACAGCTCTGTTGCCGGTGAGATTCAATTGCCTTACCCCGTACGACAGAGGCCAGTCTAACACCTGTTATGTTAGTTACCATCTAGCAGCTTACATAGTTCTACATGTATGACTGATTGTCACAGGTTCCACCAGCTCTTCCCTGTGTGACCACTGGATCAATAGATTGCCAGGTAGCAGGCCTGCTAGTCTGGCCTCTGGTGCCTCTTCCAGGCGCACCTCGCTGGCTTCCCTGGCTGAGTCAGGGGAGTTCCCAGCAGAACGCAATGAGGATGATGGTGAGACAAGAGTTCACATCCTTTCTGCCCATGACCGCACATACGTGTGTCTTGTAGCTTGCAGCTGCAACGGTGAAAGGCTGTATGTTGTATTTATGTCAGTATTTCATGGTTTTCAATATTATATCTGCGAACATTAAATGTGAAACTCATTCAGCTCAATGTTTATAATACACATATGGTCCTCACAAAACAACATTCTGGAGATGAAGGGTTACTTTAATTAATACAAATGTTTAATGCCTTGCATATGAACCAGAAATGTAAGATACTAATGACTTACTTTGTAAACAGTCGCATTTGATGCACAGAATGACCATGCAACCATGTAAGCAGTTTGTGCTAACCTTAAAAAAAACACAAAATCATATATAGTCAGATGGCGCTGCCGGGTTGCCAAATACGATATTTTCAGGAACATCACGAGGGTTAAGAGAAAGAAATACATTCAACTGTGATAATAAACGTACTGTCTCACCCTTTGCTGTGTTCAAAGGAGGATTCTCTACCCGGCCTTTTGTGCGGAGCATTCAGCGCCAGAGCTTGTCCTCCAGGTCATCTGTTGCCAGCCCACTAGCCTTCAGCGACACGGGGCTCAAGCCCTCCTGGTCGCTGTCCGCCAAGCTGCACATGAGGTCCAACTCGCCCTCTCGCTTCTCCCTGGACTCGCGCTGCTCGCCCCCGCTGGAGAGGATAGGGGAGGCCTGCGACGACAAGGTCTCCACCTCCTGCTTCGGCAGCTACAGCCGGCACGAGCGCTACTTCGGCAGCCGGGCTCCCCTGGCCACCATGGAGAGCAACTGTCCCGGGGAGGCGACCGACGGGCGCTTCCTGGACGTGGCCTACAGCAAGGCTCCGGCACCGCTTGACAAGAAGGGCGGCAAGAAGGAGCCCACCGAGAACAACAACCAGATCACGGCCGTGGACCAGAACGCGCTGCCGCCCCCTCAAGCCCCCCCGTCCAAAGATCCCAAAAACAAGAGCCCCGCCGCAGGGGCGCTGGCGTCCAAGGCGGAGGGCGCGGCCTCCACAAAGTGCCCCAGCAGGGCAGAGCAAGACAAGGCCTCCAAAAAGCGTGTGTGCCCGCCATCAAACCCGAAGGCCGCCGCCTCTTCCAGCACTCCCGCCAAGGGCGCCAAGGCGACCGGTGCCAAGGAGAAGAAGCCGGCCTCCACGGCCGCCAAAAAGAAGGAGGCCACGCCCCAGCGCAAGCAGTGCAACTGCCCCACGCCCCAGTCCTCCGCCTCCCCCTCCCCCACCGCCAAGAAGACCTCCGCCGCGGGCGACAAGGCGGCCGGCAGGAAGCGGCTGTCGGAGAGGAGCTGCAGCCGGGACTCGGTGCGCGCCAGTCCCCCTGTCGCCGCGGACAACGACCCGCACCGCGGTGGCCCCGGGGCGCGGCCCTCCCCGCTGAGGAGCGGCGGCCCGGAGCGGAGGTGCGTCAGGAGCTCCAGCAGCAGCTCGTCCATCGCCAGCCTGCGCTCACCCAGCGTGTCTTCCAGGGAGCTGTGGCGCAGCAGCAAGTCAGACGACAAGGGCCTGTCCTTCTTCAAGAGCGCCCTCCGACAACGAGAAAGCCGCCGGTCGGCCGACCTGGGCCGTAGCAGCCTGCTGGCTAAGAAGGTGTCGGAGAGGACAGGCTGGCAGTGTGGACAGGCTAAGGATAAAAGCGGCAGCGGCAACGGCGTCGGCAGCGGCAACGGCGTCGGCAGCGGCGTCGGCAGCGGCAGCAGCGCGGAGACCATGGACAATGTCTCCTCGCAGTCGTCCATTGACACGCACGCAGGTGAGGTCAGCTCGCACACCAAGGAGTCTTCCAAGCCCACCAGCTCCCTCAGTCGCACCCTATTACATGTAGGAAAGTCCAAGTCTTCCCTTTCTGAAACGAGCCTCAAGTCTCCCGCCAATGGGAAAAAGATGCCCTCTTCCAGGAAGCTGTCATCCAGCATGCAATCCCCTGCACGTTCAACGCAAAGGCCTCAATGATATGACGGTAGTACTATTCTTGTAGGAATGCAGCTATTTTCTTTGTGCCTATGATTCAATGAGCACCATGTGTTTGGAAAGTAACACATTTTTGATGGTGTGGCCTTGTACACATGCATTCTCTTTATAAAACAAAGTAAATATAGACATAGTTGAGTATTTTCATCCATATTGGATGAAAGAACGTACTGTACTCTATTTTACATCATTCAACATTATATTTCTCTTAATATATTTTTAATGTTTCCTAGGGTAATGGAAAGTATAAGCTAAGTTGTTAAGTAGTTCTTAGTTATTCCTTTCAGTTATTCCCCTGTAAAGCCTATGAATAAGCAAGCAGAAAGAACAAAAAACAGAAGTTGGCATCATGAATGCAAACAACGTCTGACTGCACCAGGGCCAAATGTACCATCTACAAATGCATGACCAGTAGTCAGGATTATTTGTAGATTATTGCAGTTTAGTTATGTGACTAATTATTTGTTTGTTGTATTTTATTTTTTTTTACAGTGCAGCGATTGCTAAAAATTTATTTTGCACATTTTTAGTGGGTACATGTTTTTTAATCCAACATTACAACACACTACTATACAACACACAATATGCTATAGAGACATTTAGAATGTAGTAAAATAACTTTATCTGAAGACAAAAAATGCTATCTGTAGGCTTTAGCTGTTATTACAGTATGTCAGAATTTTTAAAATAGACCGCGATTAGTGTACAACCAAAACATCAAAAACGGGTCACTGTGCAAATATTGGAGCTCTGTATGTATGTCTACAATATAATATAAAAGCAAACACACCGAGTTTAATTCAGAAATAGGTACCATTGAGCATTGGCTATAATGTTTGCTGACATCTTTCATAGAGCTACTGGGTATATTGGTTACATGCAATGTAAAACTAATCCGGAAAAGACATGGCCAAGCATTATAGTAGTATAGGAGTGTATTCAGTTCTGTGATATATGTATGTTCTCTATTTATAAGAACAGTTTGTATATTACTGAAAAAAGAAAATCTATCTTTATACATTGCTTTGGAAATAGTGATTTTAAAATACATAGTATAACAAATATGAGATTGACAGAGTATCAAAAAGCAAAGAGCAAGAATATTTGCTTTCCAAAAAGGTTTGCAATCATAAGTGTTTTAAATCCAGATCGGTTCATAATGGGCCCCAACCATTAATTATCAGTCAAAATTAGATCCACTCAATAACTAGAATACATATAGACCTACGTTACACTGTAGCTATATAAAAAATGTTTTTTAAAGGTGCTCTATGTAGTTTTGTCCAGCCATCTAATTTAAACACCACATTCCAAGCAGTTACGGGGCAGCATATCGCCAGAATGTAGTGGTGTCCACCCGCTATCGTAAGAAGAAGTCAATACAATAACGCCCCTCATCCTCATAGCGCCATTTTGTAGCCTACACAGTAAACCTACACAGACATACACTTGAGCGAATAGCTTCTCCGTTCTCATTTAGGCTATGCCAACCAGTGAAATAAGTCTAGGTGGTCTATTCATACATTATTGAGAAGAGTGTCACTTCCGTGACTGTGGCGTAGCATTCTCTCTCGCTTTCTCTTGTGCGGCATGTGCCGAGCTGAGACGTCACCACCTGTTTCACTTCCAAAGCGCCAGATCGTAAACAAGTTAGTTACCTGTCTAGCATAAATGTTGCGAGATCTGCATCAAACGTCATTCCTAAACTGTACAAGAGTTGTCTCCAGCGATCAAGTGCCGGACGTGGTTTCTTGCTAGGAGGTGGTGATAATTTTAAAATGAGCGGCCATTGCTGCGTTTTGGCTACTGTTCATTTAGTATGTTAAAGAGATGGGGGGGCAGTACCATTGATTTAGGGGGCAGTAACATACGTGATTGACAATAAGTGAGCATACGCCCTCACGGCAGCTTCTTCTTTGTCTGTTCATGTTGGACCGAGGGTAGACTGGATAATACAGTTACGGACTTCACCCCTTGTGATACAAAGTGGTACAAGGCAGTACGGCCTGTATGCTAGCAGTTTAGCCTATATATTCTATAAAATATCTCTGCAACAAAGGAGAATTATGTCATTAACAGGACGTCCATAACTTTATTTTTAAACATTGATCAATTTGGTAGATTTGTGAATGTTTTAATCTCAAAATATTCCATAGAGCACCTTTAAAAACTATTTTAGGATTAAATCAATGTATTTGATAAATCAGATTTATCAAATGCATATTGATTAGCTATTGTTTTGGAATGAACTCCTTTATAAACAATAGATCATGGAAATGTACTGTACATTTACTTATTGCCAGAGGAAGTATATCGTTATATATCTACCTTTCCATGGAATGAAGATGTAAATTATATTAAGCGCCTTTAAATTATTCCATGGAACCAAATCATAGACTTTGGCATCATATTACTCTAATGGTGACACGGAGTAGGAATGTAATATTGTAAGCACTTTGTATATATTAATTGTTTTTCCCCCCAATAATGTATACTAATTTAAAGCATCTAGTCTAATTTAGAATACTTTCTTATTTCTTAACTGCACATAATTTAAAGACATATCTTTAAAACTGTCATGGGCTTTAGGCTTGACACGGGGTATTCTCAACAGTTCATGGGGTAATTTAAAATAATTTCTCCATTGCTACAACTGGTGCTGCATAGTGGCCACTGCTTTCCTGGCACTAATGTTTCTAAAATGATCCTATTTTAAAATATTTTAAAGTTCGAGACTGTGACCACATTTACCATGTAACTAGTAAGCGGTACCTAATTTCAGTGGACAATAGCTGACAAACATTTTTTTTTAAATCATCAAACCATAACCCATATTACTGTATATATTAACCATAGTGGTTCGTTTTACTCTTTGAATGATGGGCAAAAAATTGACATTGGTTTAAATGTAGGACTGCCAGAATCTGTGAATACAATAAACGTTGTAGTAAGCCAGATGGCTGTGTTGCTAGCTTGGTGTTGAGCCACCCCAGAATTTTGAGTTGCCGCATGCTTCCAGTTCATGTGCAATAATCATGCAATATTCATAGAAAGCAATAGTAAAGAACATTTGCATTACACACCAGCAAAATATGTCAGTATGAAAGGAATTGGTTAAATTAGTATTAGTATTAGTTTTAGTTTTACATTTACAATCATATATATATCCATCTATCTTTTGGTACTAAAAATAATAAGCCCCACTAGATTTTCAGCATTTTATATTTTAAATTAGATATTTACAAATGGTTAATTTGTAATGTAATGCTCAGGCAAGTCAAGTAACTATTTGTCTCAACAAGTTAGAAATACTGGTTGCTAGAAAGCAGTAATTTCTGTGAAATCAAGTGAAACTAAGTCAACAGTTGTATTTTTGCAATTTTCCATACAATGATCGGTAGAAATGTTTTAATAATTTCAGTGTTTCTCGGCTAAAAATTAGTCTTCCATTTTAATGCTTTTGATCTCGTTAAATGTACGTTCAGGCCATTGCTAACACATTTAATTTTACATTCATTCATTGAATAGTTTATTGACTTTATTGACCTGAGCATCAATCATCTGCTTACTCATTTACATACAGTACGGATTCATGTCACTGTTGACATTGTGGGTACAATACAGTATATATGTATTATTCTGTTCAAACTGACATATGGCATAGATATATGGTATATGTATTAATACATATTAAATTCAGTGGGAGGCTCAAATACCTTCAGCTGCTGTTATCTTCGTGCCATCTGAAGCTGTCAGCAAACCAATGTGTTTTTTGTTAGTAACTACAGTACATGCAGCACTTTGGCTCAAACCAGGAAATATTGTTTATATATTTTTGAACTGTGTGGTAGTGGTAGGTGTATTTTTTTATTTCATTTTATACTTTTCCATACTCAGTTTGTGAGTATGCATATTTTAAATTGTTACTGTATCATTCTCCAAAACTGATCTCAAGAATCAAATGTCTTACAAATGCATTCTCCTAACATGTTAATCTATACTTGTCCGTATATAAGCAACATAACAATAGCAAGCAAGTCAGGTTGCATGCCCACTGAGCGGCTCTGCAATTCTGGAAAAAAAATCTAAAAGATCTTCCTTGCAAAACCTTAAACGAAGGTACATATCTTTGAAGATGGTGTAGCAACGGCATCTGTATACAGTAGGGTGTATGGTTATCAGTTACCTTTACTGATCCACATGTAAAATGTGTAATCATGCTTGTAGTGGACATGAACATTCTATATGAACCCATGTTAGCCCTTAAAGGCACGCTCTGTAATTGTGTTAGCACGTCTAGAACCCTGCAACCCTGCAAGTCAAGTAGAGGAGGGATATTTGGCAATTATATATAGGTGGTTTTCATTTAATTATGGGAAATGTAGATACAGTTAAGAGTGTCCCTTTTAAGGCCATTACTGTAGTGTGAGGGCCATACTGTAGCTGTTGCTTTGTCTGAAAAGCAATAGGCCACCGGCAAGCTGCTTGTGAGCCAGCTTCACTTCTCATCTGCATTTATCTTATTTCTTTTTGACCACACAGCAGTTGGCAGTCCTCTGCTTTGAGCAGAATTCAGTGTCACATTGTTGGATACATGTTAGCAGCCGAATTAGGTCCCACTTTATGTGTGTGCATAAACATAATGCATAAACAATGACTTCAAAAGTGTGAAATCTTGACATGGGGCATGATAGATGCATGGACTTTTCTCTACTTTGTCTGCCTGCGTGCCAGCATGAATTAACAGTAACTAGTAGTTTCCAGATCATATTTTCTTTTTTTTTTTTTAAATAACCCAACCCTGTGTTTTGTTTCTTAGGAAACTACAACCACTGTTTATGTATCTATAAGGTGCCAAGTTGTGCATTCTTTTGATTTGCAGTGCCAGCCAGTCTATGCTTGGATAGTAGTCTTGCTCTGCACAGACTATGCCTGTCTCCTTCAGTGTCTTTGCTCAGTGATCTATAGCTGGCAAGGCAATAGGCCTTTTGGACAGAAGAAGCCCCCCAGAATCTACACATTGTTTTCTGTTGTGGAACGCTTCCAAGATTGCACACATTTGGAAAACCCTTGAACCAATTTATTTAGATACAAATTATTACATTGCACACAGCATGTAAATATGTATTCTTCCTTTTGGAAATTGATTTTACTTTGAGAAATTATGAGATGCCTTTGCAAAGTACAACTATCAACCAACATTCCATAATATTTTGATATCATAAATATTGAGCTACATGTTCCTGGTTTTAATATTTTGTGGTGTGCACTAAAATAAATCTGGTGAGCTTGCATGCAAACTTGGATGTAAGAACTAATGACCCACACTAAGTTGAATTGCTTTTGTGCTTGGCTTCTTGCACTGATAGGGTTTTAAGTTTAGGACCCCTATGTCAAGAACATTTGCTATTTTGTGTCATTCAGAAACTTTAAGGATTTCTATATTTTCTTAGGGTAATGCAAGAGGTTTCAGTCAAATAGTCAGGGAAACCATTTAATGAATGTCATTTCATAATGTACTTACTTTAGCATTTAGTACTGTACATGGCGATTGTATTCACAATGAACAAGACCACAAAATGCATAAATTAGAGGATATGTTGCGCCTATGACTTTTCAATAAGCCAGTTCTGCATACTTCTACATAGTACAGCTATTGACTTTATCACCTGGTAGTGCCAGGTCCATGTCAAAAGTTTCTGCTGCTGTAACCGTCTGGACTTTTCAGTTGAAAAAACATTTGGGCAAATGCATGTTACAGCGTGAAAGTTTTTAATGTTAATTTATTTTTTATTATTTTTATTATTTTAGGTGTTCACTTTCATGCATTTTTATTCTTCATCTTTTTATTGTTAAATGTTTTACTTTAAATGGCTGAAACATTTATACACTATTGTTGGTTTATCCATGTAATAATGAAATGGAAGATCTAATAAAAATATATCCAAACACTTTTATAGACCAGAATATCAATTTATTTGTTGCAGATCTTCAGTCATACACTAGAGGGAGCTTGCCTACTATAATTTGGCTTTGGGCTAGTACTAATATTAATAACAATAGGTTGAAAGAGACAAACGGTGAACCCAGTGGATCATCAATTCAAATTGCATGGAAAATTTACTGTACTGTTTAACAAAAATGCAACTAATATTCTGTGGTATTCCTGGAGACTGATAGTTTATGATTCCTTCCAAACCAGATGTGAATGTACTTTCTTTATGTGCACTCTGATTTTCAGACACTGTCCACAAAGGTTACATATTATGTTTCAACAGGACTGTCAATACTGACAGTGGTATCACCATGATACATCTTGGAGGTGATATTATCTTCATGTTCAGATTATATCAAGATTTTTCCACAAAAAAGTTGCATGCAACAAAAGTATTTAAATGGTGGTGGTACCTGTTTTTCATTGTTTATTCCAGGGTCATCTTGAGAAATGACATTGTTTAATTTTTAAGTAGATAGAAAATTAGAATTCCGTGACTGGTCTCTGCAGAGATTATTATAATCTTTCATTTAACTTTTTCTTAATTCTTGGCAACATTTCAAACATTTATCATATTCAGCAGAAGATTAGTGTGTGTGCCTTTTTTTTGGGTGGGGGTTTACTACAGTGGTTTCCTTTATTCATCCAGACAGTTCCATTTTAAATAAGATGAAACACAGTAATTGCTTGCCCTGTAATGACCCTGAAACCTGTAAACAACAGGATCTCTACAAACCTGCAGTCAACTTTGTTCAACTAAACTATAATTGTTAAAGCTTTTGTTAAACTCAATAAATGAAGTTCGATTCAGGGGCCATGCATCAGTCTATCTCCAGTCATCTGTCTATCCCACTTTCTGATAGCCACAATCAGAATTCTGCTACAGTACTTGAACAGTATATTAAATAGCCCCTGTGTACCCACACATGGTGGTTTGAGTTGTACAGCAAGTATGTGTTGGCCATAACAAATAGGCTACAACACAAGTGACATAAAGATGTCAATCAAGCATATGGTCATTGGTGTGTGACTACATTTGTAACCATACCTCAGATAAACACTAATTTGTTTGATTTCAAATGTGATGCCTAATTGCCAATGCAATAGCATATGTTTTCTTCTGGTGATTTTTGTGTAATATTGTTTGCTGTAGATTATGTAATAGAGTTAGAGTTACAGCGATTTCTGTATGTAGTCCCCTTTTCCGTTTCACATAAAACAGCACTGATCTTTCTGTAGCGTATCTTTGAACTAGTTAGCTCCTGCTTCTTCGTGACCATCAGTGCAAGAGCTTTCTCTGGAGTATAGAATATCAGGTTGATATGAGGACATACTAGACTGTCAGGGGATGAAATAATTGGCTGAAATATTAGCATCACAGAGGAAAGGAAGCCTTAATTGTAGCTATGCGGTTTGTGCTGTTTGAACAACACCACAAACACTCGCTGTCATCAAGGGAGGCTTCATTTGAAGGTGGGTTACCCTGTGGCTACAGCTGTATATTCCATTTTAAAAATACACACACATTTTTTTTTTTTAAATCTCTAATAAATTAGAAAGAAAAAATAAGCTGCCGTTCGATATTCCTTGTACAGCTGCTCGAACCCCCAGCTTGGCCGAGCCAGTATCTACAACACTGAAAACACTATTTACTCTTATTCCTCTCTTTGCTTTTTAAAACTAGCGCATCTGCAGTAGCACCTGACACTTTACACTCAATAATATCAGTCTCCCATACTGCAGCTGAGTTACTTTACCAATTCACCTGTGGTTTTATCTCCTTTGTCCCCTCTTTTGACCCTTCCCCAGAGAGTGCAGGCAAATCAATAATAATTGATTTCTGAAGGCACGGAGAGGAGGTTAGAATTCACGGGAAGCACCGCGCAAAGACAGAGACGGAGAGGTAGTGGCAGAGAAGTGCAGGGCCTTTAGCATAATATGCATGATTGTGCTGGCACAGTGAAAGGTCGCCAGCATGAGCCAGTCTAACAACAGATTGTAAAGTGGGTCACAGTCTATATACTATATACTGTTTACTAGATCATTGAAAAGCTTCCCTTATTTATTTATATATATATATATATACACACACATACACACACCACAGTACTGTGCAATATGTAATGCAAAATTATGTTATTGAATATGGCCAGGCCTCGTAAGTTTCAATTTGCTTGATCCGTTTGTAAACCCTCAATAAAAACCAGTCATGCCTGGCCAGAGTACATGCTAGTTGAGCACTGTAGAAAGATAAAGGTACTAGCTGTGCTCAAAAATGATGTCACATGTTTTCGTTGTTATTGGTTAAAGGTGGTGCAACATGTCTTAAAGTCTAGCATCTGTGTTTGGGGGCAGAATAGTTAAGCGATTAGGGTGGTGGCCCAGGTCAGAATGTCCTAGTTTCAATCCCCAACATACATGCCAAGTTACCTGTAAAAATCCTTGAGCAAGATGTGTACCTCCCCAGTATTTACTGTACTCACTGTTAATTGCTTTTGATCAAAGCAGCTTTTCTTTTCTGATTGGGCTGAGGGTGGTCCTAATCAGCTACTAATAACAGTGAGTGACACCTAATGGTACCACAACAAACACTGTATGGTCTCACTAGACTGCCAAGCCCCTAAGTATACAACAAATACGATATGTATACGGCACAAAGGTTGATGTAGCCTACAACACAAAACTATTGCTTACATTTGCTTTCAGTGATCATCTAGTCACTGTTATTTGTTAGCTATAGTAATTTGTAACCATCGTTGAACAGAAGGTGTCACTATATTACAATAAATGCAATTCACAAAAATGTAATTATGTTTCTTCCTGAAGGTTGATAAAACGGCCAATGAAAACTGTGTCATAGTAATACATTTGTTATCATTACCTCTTTCACCAAGCAACTGCATAGTTTAACCCTCGTGATGTCCTCTGGGTCAGAATGACCCAAATCACTAGCACTTTGTGGCAGATAGAAGGCACTAAAGCTAATTCTACATCTTACACAGACATATGATGTGCACTGCTGGCACAACAAGGTGTGTGTTTGAAACCCGAGGACAAC
>JAODUG010056005.1:0-14988 GCA_027564795.1 Aphredoderus sayanus
ACAAATCATACACAATCAGATGGCGCCGCCGTGTGGCTAAATACTATATTACGAGTACATTACGAGGGTTAAGATGTGTTAACCCTCGTGATGTCCTTAATTTTTATCGAATTATGCCACCAGAGGGCGCCATCTGATTGTGTATGATTTCGTGTGTTTTTTAATTGTCAATGCTGTGTGTATTTATGTGTTTATTAATTATTTCTTTATGTATTTGTTTGTGTTTTGTGTGCCTTTTGACCCTTCTATTGTCCTCGGGTTTCAAACTCACACGTTGTTGTGCCAGCAGTGCACATCATATGTCTGTAAGCTGTAGAATTAGGTTTAGCACCTTCTATCTGCCACAAATATCTAGTAATTTGGGTCATTTTGACCAGGAGGGCATCATAAATATGTTAAATACCAGTATTTCTATGGCAGGAACAGGAACTCAGAGAAGAAGAGCTGAATGAATTGCGCCATCTATTGGAAGCAAACCAAATTGAAGTGACTAAATGGAAATCTTATGCCAGGGAAAAGGCTAAGGTGCGTGCGTGTGCGTGTGTGTGTGTGTGTGTGTGCGTGCGTGCGTGCGTGCGTGTGTATGTGTGTGTGTGTGTGCCCACATATGATGTTATACAGTGGTAAACACAATTGTCTCTACATCAGATTTTTAATTAGTCTATATTTTGACAAAAGAATTAAATTCACAAGGTACAACATTACATAATGTGTATATATATGCCAATGGTTCTGTCCTGATTTAAGACACCGTATCCATATTTATTTAAAGGAATTCTCACATCCCACACTCTCACTGAAACATGTATTGCCTATGTTCTACATACTGTACACAGTGGGAGAGGTCCATACGCTGTGATGGCATTCCAAACCCATCAGAGCCCAGAGAACTCAACACCTACATCAGCTTGTGTAGAGATGATCCTGAGGTCAGAATCACAACTGTGCTGGGAGAGTGTGCAATAGCACAGCAGGTCTGTAAGAAGAAGTAGTAAATATTAGATATATTAATATTAGAAAGACTATATCTATATGTGTTTGTGCACTAAGTAAGATAATTTACATACAGTCCTATATTGTTATGTAATGTCAATATTTTCTCGAACCTTTTCTTCATGCTGCTACTACAGTATTACACATATCATTACAATTATTAAGTTATTCTGCCATGTCACACCGAACTTGTGTAAAAATATTACCTTTTATCTTAAAGAAAATGTTATCTTAAAGAGGAAATATTTATAAAAATTGTTAAGGGTAGTAATAGGAAAGACTATCCCTTAAAGCCAAATAGCCAATGTCTGACGCTGTTATGTCCTAACTTATCTAATGTGTAATTGTAGCTGATATATGAACTGGAAGAGCTGCTTGAAGATGTTAGCAGCCCAGCTGAGGCCCAGACATACCAAGAGGCACTCCTCTCTCTGCAGAAGCTAATCCACTCCAAACACCTCATTTTAGCCAAGAACATGCTCAAGGTAACCCAGTGTCACACTAGATATATTTACATATGTTGAAACAAATTTCAATGGAAATGTTGAATAATAGAATTGTGAAATTAAAAAACAAATAATGACAAACATTGCATCAGATACATACAGTATATGTAGAACAATAGCATGGTAAATGCGTAAATCACTTTTGTGTAATTGTGTTGAACTCAATCAAACCTATTAAGGGAGTAGTGTGTAGTTTCTGTCCACTGGGAGGCAGGGCGATGCAAACATGGCCACCCCACCAGTGTGTTGAAGGTACAAGACACATGAAGACAGACCCAGGCCCTACCACGACATCTCCAATGACCTGTAGAGGCCCAGACTAGTGCATGTCTGGGCCATACAAATGCCCTGTATACTGGTAGAAACTGGCCAGTTAAACTAAACAAACTTAAGGAAACAGTTCAATTAACAGTTTTAGTGTAACTATTTTTAATTGTAATAATCTAGATAAATAGATGATTAAAGTCTGTATTCTATCTGTATTCTATCTGCAATTCTGTCATCATAACGTAATAGTATGGTCATCTACCATGTTAACCAATGCAATTTTTTAATTTTTTTATATAAACATGGCAAACAATATTCAATTAGCATTTAGCAAAATAAACCTAGGCATTGCTTTCAACAGATGTGTTGATGAGAGTTACTGTTCGGCAGAAAGAAAGAGTTACTGTTCGGTTAGTCAGAAAGAAAGAACACCTGACTGAACACTTCCAGTTTCCTGACACTATTTGAAAAGGTAAAAGTAATAATTTGACCTAACTTTCCACATTGTTTTCAAGGCATTAATGTTGCGCATTCATTCTGCCTCGCCATTCAGGCTAAAGGATATGCAGCAATACATTTTCAGCAGGAAATACATTTTTGGTATGACACCTGTGAGTTTCAGCCTTATCAACGAGTGATGCTGAGGTTATGTAAATCAACAGAGCATCTATGTTAAGTAGCCCATTTCTAATCAGTTTACTGTTTCTGAACAATAGCCTACATTAAGCTAATATAGTCATTGTTGTGTATGTCACTCTGTTTATATGCTATTGCTGACTGTTATGGACAGCCTATCACTCGAGTTGTCTTTATGCTATGGTAGCCTACCAGCAGCCTATCAAAAGCTAGGTTTATCCATCCATCCATCCATCTTCAACCACTTATCTGAGGTCGGGTCGCTAGGTTTATGTTTAACATTAAACATTTGCTTACGGTTTGTGTACTGGCGATCAATTTCACTTCCTTGTAGCTTGTATATTTTGCTGAATGCTGAAAACTACGGTAGATGACTATGGTCATATTCTCATTGGGGCGTTACCAAACAAACTGTATGGAGCTCCTACGTAGAAAGCGTGCACTTTTCTAATTATCTGCCTCTTTTCCTTCTATTACAGACTGGGAAGGTACGTCTACTTTGAAAGCCTAGTATGTCTCCACGTCACATCGACATAACAATTTTCAAAATAGTTATGTCGTTTTTCATGGAATGACTCCTTTAACTATTTACTGTAATGAATGCAAACAAGGCCTGATTATTTTATTATTTATTAATTATTAAAAAATCTCATCAGAAAACAAGTAGAAAATATAAATACAAAATAGTCTTCTTCACCCAACATAGTCTTATGTAAACAAGACATACTCTATTTCTGCTCACCGACTAAACCACATGTTGGCCATGGCTTGATTAGCCAATATTGTTTGGCTGTGGCTGTTTTCTTGTTAATATGGTCTTGCTCAAAACTGTGGAAATGACCTGTCCAAACCAGTGTTTTTTAATACTTCTAAAAGTGTATTGTGATCTGACCTGTGGCCAATAAATACACGCTGCCTTCTCCTCGTCTGTTGTCTGTGCAGACTGCAGCTGTCAACCCTGACAAAACCTCAGGTAACATGCACACCGTGGTCATTGAGAGCAACGTCACACTGTGTGTCTGGGCCAACATCAGCAAGAATCCAAGGTGGGTCAGAATGTGCACACTAGCATACAGGCACATAGAGGGGTAGAATATGCCATGGTAAGTTAATACACTTTAGGTCAAATTTACCAAATTTCTCCTTGCGGTCCTCTAGTTTACCTTTCTCTGTGCATGCTGAACAAATAATCCGGTACGTCTACACAGCCCCGGCTCTGTAAATAGGAACACAAACAAAATAGTGCATCAACATTGACCTAACCTGTGTTACCAATATGTGGGACGGAGCTTCTGAGGGAGCACCCTATGGCATTGAAGGGAGAGGGGCTTTTGTTTTGATTTGAGTTCTTGAGAATGACTATACCTTTAAAGGGACAGTCATAGATTTAGTCATATTGTGGTTCTAGCACAGAGTGTTTGTGGGTGCATGCTCGCTTCTGTGTTGAACGGAGAGAGTTCTCAAAGAGAGAGAGCGAAGATGGCTTTATCCCTTTTCTAAATGCAAGTAATCAGTCTGTGAGAAGCTACAGTAGGCATTATGGAGCTCACATAGACGAGGGAGGGGTTGGGTGTGTTTTGTTTGAAAAACAATGTTGTTTATTTAACATCTGCATCAATAATCTGTTATTTCCCCTTTAAAAGGGATATGAACCTTTTGACTGTAGCTGTAAATTATGTCAGTTTGTTGTAGAACTTAATTGAATATTTGTCCATTTTAATATAACAATCACAGTGGATTACTTCTATTGACGTTTTGGAGCTAAATTGACTTTTGTGCAATATCATTATTGAGGAGTGTAACTTTAAACAGCACAGAGGATAATGACCTGCAGTTACCTTGCGTGTTGGTAAATAGAAGCTCTTGACCATTTGCCTCCACGCAGCTTCAAAGGCTTGCAGTTTGAGGAGGCTGGCGTGGATGTAGCTCTGCCCAGACAGCTGGGCAAGAGTGATGTTGCAGTAAGGGTCCTGCACACCCCATATGATCACCTGAGCCACCTGGCACACCCACGGGCACATGGACAGCTGCGCTCCGTCAGAGGGTCGGGCCAAGGGAAGGTAGAATGATGCTATCCAAATATCACTAAGGTGTGTGTTGTGTGGATGTACTGCCAGTGTGGCAACACTTTATTGTACAGCCTAGTATTGTTATCTTTAGTAGTGTTGCAGTATTGCAGTCTAGTATTGTACAGTCTAGTATTGTTAACTTTTGTAGTGTTGCAGTATTGCAATCTAGTATTGTACAGCCTATGCAAGTCTGTATCACCTCGTGGGATGTTGTGGTATGTTGAGCTAAGTTTACAAAGGAAGTAGACAAGACCACATTAAGGTCAAACAAAAACAGAGAAGTCAATAGTAGAACAGTTCATCAATTGACAACCAACATTCCTTTAGGATAATGACAGCAGCATGTCAGAGCTAGCTAAATTATAGGAGATAAGAGAGGTTTTTGGAGTAGGGAGATCAGTGGATGGAGTACCAAGCGGTGGGTTCACACGCATTATCACTTATTGACTGCTTATTGATGAAATATGCTTAACATTTTGTGTAATAATTTTATATTTTTGGTGTGTGTGTGTGTGCATCAGAGCATGGATTCCGTGAGAGGCAGTTACAGTCAAATGACTGTACAAGAAACCCAGAGTGACATACAGATGCAGAAACTTTTGTGTAAGAAACCTTATGTTTGTAATACTATGTTCCACCATATCTTGTGCTCAGTTTGGCAAAATCTCTTACCTGGCTGTGAAAATGTGAGCAATGAACTAAACTGACATTTTAGCAAGGTTCAGAAGCTGCAGAGAGTAGTTTTGAAGCAGACAAGGCATAGATAACTAATTAATGAACAGTAAATGTGCGACAATATGATTAAGAACCGAAGAAATATTTAATGTTCTTCGTCCCTGCAGTTGAAGGGGAGAATGACCCTGCACTGGTAAAAGAAATGATTGACAGCTGTGAGAGCACAACGGTAGTTGATTTGTTCCAGTACACACCACTGGGCGGAGTCTTCTACTGTGACTTGTTTCGCCTCCCACCACAGGTTAAAAACATCAGGGGCTGGGAAATGGTACAGGTGAAGAACAACACAGAGCCATGTTATGTCCTGTGGTTTTAG
Source organism: Aphredoderus sayanus (assembly GCA_027564795.1). NCBI lineage: Eukaryota > Metazoa > Chordata > Actinopteri > Percopsiformes > Aphredoderidae > Aphredoderus > Aphredoderus sayanus. The sequence continues at coordinate 5,523 of JAODUG010056005.1, forward strand.
TGCAACTAAGTGTTTTAAGAAATGTCCTTCTGGTCCCCATTTCAACAGCTTGTGGACAAGGAGCTAGAGTCCTTTCCTTATCCCTCCGATCAGTACCAGAATATGGGCTCAGTATCAGACAGCGGAGAACTCAGCCTCCAACCTGTTGGTTTGTCTGTACCATTGCCTGAATCTGTCATTTTTTTAGTTTCCCCCCTTGTGGCTTGCTGGGATGCAGCAGGTAGGTAACATAAAGTAGAACTACTGTTGCTATTAGTAGCCACCCTGTACACCCCAGTTTTTGTGAGTTCCACATTTTGCATTCATGAGTAAGATGCCTGATGCTTAAAATCCCTGTCTGATCCATTGTGTCATGTTGGATAATATTGTCCTCTGCATTATCTTTGTCACGGAATTCAATTTTATCTCCCCAGAAAACCAGTGGAGGACAGACGGCATTTGTGACACAGTGTACAATAAAACAGAGAACAAGATCTACTTCAAGATGGACTCCTTTCATGCCTTCACGCTAATGCAGGGCACCTATGTCTGCCTGCCCTTCCAGGGCTGGGAGCTCCGCCCACTGGGCCAGGATTCTGCTTTGTTCACCATCAACACAGCACTCATTGATCTCAGCATCATTATCCAGGTGCCAGAACTGTCCAGTTTATACCGCACAGTGGTATAAAGCAGAGGTGTGGCCTCGAGTCACATGACCGACTCGAGTCACAAAAATTATTACTTTAGACTCAACTTGAAAAAACAAAATCAGACACTTGCAACTCGACTTTGACACTGCCGCTGTCCTAAGGTGTTCAGCTGACTACCAGCAGAGGGAGCCAACCGCAGAATGTCATATGTCCGTGTTGTGGTTGGCGCCCGCTATATGACGAGTGCACTGGGTCATTTTGACCCATAGGACAGCGGGAGGGTTAATACACTGCCCTTGCAATGCGTTTCCTATGCAGAGCTAGACAGGGAGCTAACAGTTTGAAGTCCTCCAATAAACCACAAGGCTTAACCTTTCTTGTTTTTTACTGAACAGACATTCACCACTGTAAAACTGCAAATTAGAAAGAAATGGTACATAAATCAGATACTGGATATAGGTCTACAGTACATTTTGTACAGCTATACATTAGTACATTGTATTGTAAAAATATGCATAACAAATTAATACTATACATTCACATCCTAACAAATATATATGTCCCTCATACTAAATCAATTAGCATAACCTTTGCGCACTAGCTAAAGCACACGGCATCAATCAACTAACAAATGTACATTCATTGAATACAATTTGGAGACACGGCAAATTATCACACCAACATTACTTACTGACAAATCGTGTCCAAGGAAACAACGTGTAGAAGCGTTAATATACAGCAATAACGAGTCTGCGTAGCACTGCAGCCTATCCTTTCGGGAATTGAAAATGAACCGACTGCATTTACGGTTTCACTTTCCAGTAGGGGTCAGTAAGTAAAACAAATGCTTATGACTTACAGTTATACAAAATTTAAATGCATTCCAATGAAGGCAGCACACTCCCCCCTTGGTATAACGCTGTTATACCACTAAATGGTGTTAAAACAATAAACCAACCAACCAGAGTCAACCTTCAGGAAGGAGAACAACTATATCCTTTACCGGTCGTAGGAACAGTTTAACTGACCCATCTCTAACAGTTCGAACTTCAGCTTTGCGAACCTTATTGTCAATGCTCGGTAACGTCTTCATCACAAGACTAACAGGCCACTCGTTCCTATGGGCTTGACTGTCCTTCAGTGAAACTACATCTCCAACCTTGATGTTAGGTTTGTCCACTGTCCATTTCCTACCAGGCTGAAGAGTTGCAAGGTATTCTGTTCTCCACCTCTTCCAAAATTGTCTAGCGTTAATTATCGCCATCACCTCTGCCATTAGTGTGCTTAGTACTTCATGTGTAAGTGAAGTGTGTTTAAACTGTAACAGCATTGCATCAAGAATCCATCTGGCTACACCAATAAGTCTTTCCAATGACCCTCCCATGGGTGAAGAGTGTGGGGAATTAAACATCCAAGTTCACCCTCTCTCCTGAAGGTAAGATGTCAGAACAGTATCAGCAGTATTGATGTTGAGCTCTTTGCCTGCACCCACAAAATTGTTGCCTTTGTCTGAGCGCAAAATCTTTGCTGGGCCACGGATAGAGAAAAATCTCCTTAGTGCATTTATAAAGCTGGACGAGGACAACGATTCAATCAGCTCTATATAAACTGCTCTGGTTGACATACACGAGAAGAGTACAGCCCAGCGTTTACTGTCTGCACTGCCTCCTCTAGTTCGACGTGTCACAACAGTCCATGGGCCAAAAACATCCAGACCAACACTGGTGAATGGTGGCTCTGGTGTTACTCTGTCAGTAGGTAAGTCAGCCGCTTGCTTCCGCCTGATGACGCCTGATGAACAACCTTCTTATGGTAGTATCTGACTAGAAGTGTGGCTATATGATGGGTATGTGGAATTATGAGTGGATGCTTTTCTTCTTTATTTAAAGCAGCAGATGAGAGACGACCCCCAATTCTGAAGAGCCCTTTTTCATCTATGATGGGATTTAGCCTTTTGAGTGGACTGTTTTTGGGCAATGTCTGTTCTGCCTTTAAACATCTGTATTCCTCCTTGTAGGCTTCACTCTGTACAGTGTGAATAATCACAGCTTTTTCCTGTGTGAGCCAACTGCTGCATGGCTCTCTGTAACAGCGCCAACCTCTACATTGCATTCCATCTGCATCAGTGCATTTAAATGATGCTGCAACATGAATTAGTGAGGCAATGGTACGGCATAGAGTCATCCAACTAGAAAACAGTTCAAATCGATGTGAACTCAGTTCACTCTTTGAGGTTTTGGTTATTAATGTTCTCACTTCAGGTCTTATCTCTGCATCTTTGTGGGGCTCTGCTAATCTAAAGGTGTCTGACTCTGATTCCACTGAGTGCTGTTTAGTTAGGAAAGACAGACCAGAGAACCAGTTAGTGTGTTGGAGAACGGAGGCTTGAGTTGGTCTGCTAGCAAAATCTGCAGGGTTGTTTTCCGTTGAAACATAATGCCATTGCTCAGGATGTGTAGATCTGTGGATACGAGTCACCCGATTGGAAACATACGTGTAAAATCTTCTAGAGCTGTTATATATGTATCTAAGCACAATGCGACTGTCTGTATTCAAGTTTACAGAGTTTAAATCCATATCCATCTCATCCCTGATTAGCTCATAAAGTTCCACTGCAAGCACAGCCGCACATAGCTCTAAACGTGAATCTGTGTGTGCAGGCTTTGGGGCTAGCTTGGATCCCCCATAATAAATCCAACATGGTATTGACCCTCCACATCCATGGCTCTCAAGTAGGCTACTGCCCCTATGGCTATTGTGGAGGCGTCTGAAAAAATGCAAAGCTCCTTTTTCTGAGCAGAAGAAAGTGAGAATGGAATGTAGCTTCTCGGAATCTGTAGTTCTTCAAGATCTTTCAAAGATTCCCTCCACAGATTCCATTCCTCTTTTCTTTCTGGCGGTAGGGGTTCATCCCAATCACTTTGACCTGATGAGAGTTCGCAGATAAAGGCTTTGCCTTGAATAGTTACAGGTGCAACAAAGCCGAGTGGATCATACAGGCTGTTGACAGTAGATAAAATGCCTCTTCTTGTGTATGGCTTCTTTTCATGAGATGCACAAAATTTCAAAGCATCTGCCTTCAAGTCCCATGAAACACCTAAGCTGCTCTATTACCAAACACATGTACCCTCATCCTATATTCCATCACTCCTTTCCCAAGGTCATTATCTTTGTACCACAGAAAACGAAGATAATCTCTATGGTCCTCTCGTACAGAAAAACAATAGAACATTTGCTGCACATCACCTGTGAATGCAACAAGTTCTCTCCTGAAGTGTAAAAGGACTCCTAAAAGATAATTGGTTAAATCAGGCCCAGTAAGAAGCACATAATTTAATGACACGCCGTCATATTCAGCACTTGAATCAAATACAACGTGTATCTGGTCAGGCTTCTGTGGGTAATATACACCAAATGATGGCAAATACCAATGCTCTGCGTCCCTCTCCAATGGAGGGGCAGGCTCTGTATGATTATTGTCAAACATTGTTTGCATGAACTCAATGTACTGTCTCTTCATATCTGGCTTTTTGTCTAGTGTCTTCCTCAGAGAGCAGAGGCGCTTTATTGCTTGGTCCATGTTGCTGGGAAGGCGTCGTCGGTAAGCACGGAAACCCAACTGTTTTGATTCCTGTAGACTTCTTGATCCATGATTCTCATGAAAGCTTGGTCGTCGACTGATAGTGATGTCTTATCATCATCCATTATCGTGTCAAACACTGAAGCTCCCCACTTGTCTGTGCTCTCTGTTTGGTATATGTCTTCACAACAAACAGATGGTGGCGTGTTCACATGTTTTGTCAGGTTCTCCTTTAGCTGTATGCTGTTTGGACACGGACTGAGAAAGGATGGCCGGCCATTACTGAGCACATTTGTCTTCATGACGTTGGCACTTTCTGGCTTATGTGTGTTCCCTAGACAGACACAATGACCCACCCCAAGTCTAGTTGTTGTGCGTAAGGAGCACTGTGGGGACCGTTGATTTGTTTACGTGCCTTGTGTACTCTTAAGACGTCTCGTCCTAAGAGAAGAAGGATAGGAACGTCTGTGTCCACAGCAGGAATCCTATCTGCAATGCATCTTAGGTGGGGGTGCTGACGCGCTGCCTCCGGAGATGGTATCTCTGTTCTATCATCAGGCATCATGTCGCATCAATCAAAGTGGGAAGAGGAAGCTGTAGATTCCCATCCATAGATTCAATGATGAAGTTCAGGCTCTCTGTGGTATGAGAAGAAGGACCTGGATGCATGGCTGATAAATGTTTTTCACTGTGGCACTCAGAACATTTGATTGTCTCTTTGCAACTTTTAGCTATATGCTGAGTTGATCAACAACACCTGAAACAAATACGGTTCTCCTTGAGGTACGATTGCCGTTTCTGAATAGGTGTTTCTCTAAAGCTTCTACATTTCTTTAGAGGGTGTGGCTTTCTATGAATTGGACATTGATCGTCTGGACTCTCTCTCCAGGTAGTGTGATTAGCTGCAATGTCTTGTGGCACATCCGTTTTGTGTACATTCACAGAAGGTTTGTTGCTGTACCTTGTACCTTTTTCTGTTTTTGTATTCTTGACTGAATTCTCTTTTGCCGGGCTCCTCAGCTCCTTCATAAGCTGCCGCCTCGGCTGTAGCAGCAGCAATGGCTTTTAGACTTTTAAGAACATGTAAACTGGCTTCCAGATCATCTCTCTGCTTTATGATGCTGGTTTCTTTTTCAGCATAGACTAGTTGGGCATGGGCAGCTTCGGCTTTAGCACGTGCTTGCAAAGCAAAAGAACTAGCTTAAGATATTCTATTTGATTGTTTTGATGACCTTGTTTGTGCGATACAAAGCCGGCCTCACTTCTAAAAATGGGTTCCTTACTTTGTTGTTCACTCTTTAATTGCTCATCTTGTCTTAGAGACTCAGTTTCTCTGTCTTGTTGCTGATACTCTTTGAATGAACGTGTACTCATTGTTACTGACAATACTCTTCTTATGTTGTACCAGCGGCGCTCTTGTTCTGTCACCCTTATACGCCAGCAGCAATCGAGCTAAATTAGACTGTGTTGCACAGAGGTTTAAGTTGATGTTATTTTTTGTCTTGGTCTTGTCTTGTAATTAGTAAAAAAAAACAACAACAAAAAAAAACAACTGAAACATATTGAAGAAACAACATTATTTATATGTATAAGCCCCATTATAATACTATAATTTAACTGAATGTTTCTGCAAATAAAAAAATAAATAAAAAACAGAGAACAGTGTTGTGTTGTAATAGGCTGCTGAATAGCTATATGTATTAATAATTAAACAACTGCAGAAGAAATTGTACAGAAATAAATGTCATACTCCAAAAAACATAAACGGAAAAGTGGCTACAACCAAATGTATTTTTCCATTTTTATTCAGGCTGCCCCACCTGGCTTTGTTTACTTATCTCAACCACACGTTACAGGATGAGAGGCGAAGTTGCTGTTCTCTACCGCGACAATCTGAAAGCTAAATCATTTAGTGTACCTCCTTGCCTACCTCCTCCTCCATTTGAATGTCTTGCTTTTAACCAAAAGCAAGACAAGACTGCCATCTCAACAGCCAGATCCTCCTACTACTCACGCCATGATCAACTCTGAAAAAAAACCTAAAGTCCTATTTTCCACAGTAAACCACCTACTGAAACCGCCTGATAACTCCCACCCTGACTCCACGCCTGAATTGTGCAACTCATTTATGGACTTCAATAAAAAGATTGTAAACATCCACCACCATCTACAAATGACCACCACCACTGCTGATAATCTGTACTGGATGAACAAATCATTGGGCTCACCTCTACCACCTGCCTCTCTGATTTCATCCCAGCCACAGAAAAATCCATTACAGAACTAAAACAGTTCTGAAGGTGATGGGTTTGAATCCTCGGGGGAGATATGTTCCTTATATGAAGTTGTTTGTAGCTTCAAAGTGCATCTTCCTTAAATGTTTTGGCTGTAATGACATTCTTCTCTAAGATTTTAAATAGTGAGGATACCAACTGAAAATGCATATAAGCGTTCACCCGTGGCATGGTCATATGTCGAAAACCTACTCCTCAAATCTTTTATAACAGACATCATGTTTCAGGTTCTTTCAGAATTTGACAATAGCCATTCCTGTTCTTATGTTGCCATGTACTGTTGGTATTTTAAAACTCAGTTTGGTTCTCACTGTAATTTATTGTAGAATAAAAACAACTGTGTCATGCTAGCTCCTCGCATGGCGTTGAGGTTTATGAACTTGGCCGTGACTTTGAAAGTCTTGATATCGAATCCTTATTAGGGAACTTCCCTAGATGACTGTGACATTATTTTGCAGCTCTGATATGTCCATTCACTCTATTTTACATACTCTTTCTTAAATATTTCTTAAATATGCGTGCTTTCTTAAAAATGTTTACTCTTAAGATTTTAAATAGTGAGGATATCAACTGAAAAATACCATGCCTTTAAGCTTTCACCTGTGGCATGGTCATATGTCGAAAACCTACTCCTCAAATCTTTTATAACATAAACAAAATTTGACAAGAGACATTCCTGGTCTTATGTTGCCATCTACTGTTGGTATTGTAAAATTCATTTTGGGTCACAATGTCATTTTTTTTGAAGAAAAACAAATGTGTAACAGGAGTAGCTTGCGTGGCGTAGAGGTTTATGAACTAGGCCATGACTTTGAAAGTCTTGTGATCGAGTTCTCATTGGAGAGTTCTAAATTTGCAGCTCTGACATATCTCCATGACTACATTGGCATTCTCTCTGCAAGAAACCTTAATTTCAGGGTGTGCCAGGACCCAGATCATTGCTGTTTGTGGCTATGTTTTTAATTTTTGTTTATACTTTGTCTAAATTGTATATATATTTCTTATATACATCTTTATTAAGACTCTGCTTATCGCAGCCAAATGTCAACTTATATGTATTTGCAATGTAAGATGTCCTTGAGTGCTTGGAAAGGCGTCCAAAATAAAATGTATTATTATTTATTTAACCCTCCTGTTGTCCTATGGTTACAATGACGCAGTGCACTAACTTTTTAATGCCAGCAAATGCACCCTCTTCTGGCGCACTAAGGTAGAGCGTTTGAAACCCAGGTACAACTGGAGGGTTAAATGGGAAAGTTACACTGCCACCTACAGACCATGAACCAGCGTTTCCACTCCACTTTATGTTCTCAAAAGTTAATTTGGAAAGTAATACATGTATCTAATTTGTAAAGCATTCATGATGTACATACATTAAATATACTAGTATTTTTCTTTATTCTTATGAAATTGTATTATATTTGGTATAACGTGACTAAGTAAATAACGACAAACAATTATAATTGTTATGAATATGCCCCATTTTTATTCATTTCTGGAAACAGGGACATCAGTGTATGCTGCAGTCAGAGCAAGTGAAAGGCCTTTCTCATCTCGTAGGAAAGTGGATGAGTGTCACAGCCCTGAAAAAAGCCATGGTCAAAGCTGGTGTCAACATCTTTGTCGATGAGCATACAGAGAAATATGTTTCCACCTGCGGAAAGGTCTGCATCTCCTGAAATGTTTTGTAGACTTTATTTCTTATCATAAACACACCTCCCTGTGCTAACTGCCATTTAATCTGTCCATTCCTGATTAGGATCCACTCACAGAGCAGACTGCTTATGAACAGATGGCCCTTATGTCTTCTGCCTGTGCCTTTTCATGGAGCCAGTGGAATGCAAGGTGTGGAGCAGAGCATCTCATTATGAAGGTATATGTGCTTGTCTACACACAGAAGAGGTAGTGATGATATGTCATTGGCACACATTCATTTTTGTCCCTTATTCTAAACCAGAAGTGGATTGTACAGTATATTTGTTTGTTTTAAATGCCAAAATATTTTACACTCAATTAGTAGTATTACTGCCATCTAGAGGATAACATTGTTATTGCAGCTGTAATGTAAAACTGTTGCAACAATTTACTAAAAGCTGCATTCTACAGTACATCACATACAACTATTTGTTTTAACCCCCACCCATTGCCCATGGCGCCACTTTGGCTAGGGCTACCCACCCCTGCGCTATCCTTTCCTACCTTCATAATATATCCTAATTTCTGCCAGGTGTGTGAGCACCATGACCCATCCCCAGTCCCCATCAGCCTGTGGAGTGTCTACCTACTCGGTGCTCAGAGGAGTCAGAAGCTCCACATCAATGAGCACAGCAAAGCTTTCTCGCCAGAGCTTTACCCCGACAGCGAGGTCCACTTCACATTCCTGCACATGCTGCAGGACCACATGAGTGCTGAAGGATTAGCTCGGATGAAGAAGTGCCACTACATGTTTGTTGACACGGTGCAGAGTTTACTGTCTGCCACTAGACCACTTACCTATACGTCTAGCAAGACAGTATAAATTGAAATGACTTGTGCTAACTTTTCATGGATCTTGTTTTGTTTGGAGAACAAACACACCAAGAATAATAAGCTACATCTTAAATGTATAGTAGAAAAACAACTCTCAACCATCATGTATTGGCCTTATTCTTCAAGTATGAAATCACTTAATATAGATATAAAAAACTGATTGTAGGAAAATTCTGGGGTGAAAAGGCCGTCAGCTTTGAGGCCATGAATTAAAGTGTATTGTCATGAAACGTGACCCTTTGGTGTTCCATACCCATGCATTAATTAAGGTGAAAACTGAGTATGTTTACCCTGAAAAGAGGGAAACTCTGGGTTTTGCGTTTCAGAATGGGAGGTATGCTAAACCCGAGAAAGCAAAGTAAGTCAAGCCCGTTTCTGAAAGAGAGGTAACTTATACTCAGTCAGTTACCATGGCAACTTACTCTGTGAACCTA
>JAODUG010056016.1:0-14988 GCA_027564795.1 Aphredoderus sayanus
GTTGTGCCAGCAGTGCACATCATATGTCTGTGTAAGATGTAGAATTAGGATTGGCGCCTTCTATCTGCCACAAAGAGATGGTGGACAACAGGAGGGTTAAATAACCGCAATTTTAAAATATATTTAATATACAATTGAATGCACAGGCTATAATACTGTGAGTGCATTGATTACAATTACAATGCAATTAGATTACAAAAGTAAATAGCTGCAGTGTCAGCTTGCACTACGCAAATCAGTGTATTTTCCAGTCCAGTCCAACAAACCATCCTTACTGTACTGTAAATAATAATATATAATATATCTAATGCCTCACTTCTGTTTTCAGATACCCAGTGGATGTTGTGCAGTTGTTTTGTCAGTTGTTTTGCTTTTTAAAAATGCTATCCTCTGAAGGCTGTTTTGTTATGGGGTTGTGTGGTGTTCTTTATTTCGGTTTTTATGTTGTTGAATTCCCTACAGTATGTGGTCACTGTACTGATCCAACCACCTTCAGGACTTCCGCTGATAAAGAGATCCCCATCTACTTCATTTGTTAGTGAAATGACACGATGCTAGTGTCATGTAATTATATAAGCTCTCTGTGTGCTGTATGATAAATGTGTAGCACTTACTGCCTTGGGGGGGCAGATGGGCTGTTATTATGCTGTCAATGATTCAGGCAGCGCAGACGAGTCATTTGTCTCCATATTGTAATGAGTCAATGTCTCGAAACAGTAATTACCTTTTTGACTGGTTGACAAATGACAGGAACACTACCACACCAGTGTATATACACACAAGCCCACAATTGTTCACGTGTGTATGGTGGCAGGCAGGGTGCTACTTACATTCAGCTGTTTTTCTATGGCGCTGTTGATGGAGCAGGGGGGGGGTCATGTCGACCCTTGACCTCTGGCGTCAAATCAGTGTGTCACATGCCGGATCAGGACTCATTATGCGCGTAGCAGTCACAGTAAAGGCCTGTTATCCCATGTGGAAGGATGGCTCAGGACCCACCTCCGAGAGCCACGGTGTGCTACTCCCCACACGTCACTATGAGTGACACCCAGAGGAGACACTTGCGTCATCCCCCTGCGAAAACGTTCACATTTCAAGATGCATGTGGAGGCTAGAGAGTTTGCTTAAAGGACATTCTAGAGAGGTGCAGTGCTTTGACCGCTGATAAATGTCAGTGAATGCCAGGCTCTTACGATCCTTTTAAAATAATGGGGAGGAAGGTTAAGTTGTGTTTGAGGGGAGCTGGGTGTTGTTCCATAACTATCAAGGATAATCCATAACTATCAGGGATTGTTCAGATAATGTTTTGAACCATTCACAATAAGATCGTAAAAATGTTATTTCAATAATATTGTTAAAATCTGTTGAAACCGGTTGAAAACCAAGGGTTATACAGTACTACAAAGTGAGCTATCCCTCTGTTGTGTCTCTGTTCGATGCACTTGCATTGAACAGAGTTGTGTGACAGGTGTTTTCATACACAGCAATACACCTAGGATAAGGTTCAAGAATAACTCACTGCGTTACAGAAATTGCCACGCTGCTGCTGGCCAAATTGTTAATCGTAGAAACATATTGACATTTACATACTCCCTTACGACTGTATACATTTCCTTTCCTCTGCACTGTGTGCAGTCGTATGAGCCAAATCCCACCAATCTGCTCCTCCAAGCAGACTGAAAAACAAACACAGAGTATGATTTATGATTTATGATGATTTACTATTCGATGAGGGGCCGCACAGGAAGTGGATACATATGGGGGATGGCTTGTCTGGCTTGTAGCTAGAAGGATGCATTGGAGCATAGCGCTAACCCAACTCCAGCTGTGTAGCGGTGACGTGGGATGGGACCCCACCAGGTCAGTTCTTAGCTGGGGGGAATAGGCAACACCACATCGTGGCATCTAAAGGTCCCTGACAGGATTATACCTGTGGAATCACTCTGCTGGAAACTAATGGGCAGAAGATGAGATATAAAGGCGTTCGAACTGCAGCGAGGGTTTTTATAAGACCATTTGAATATGAAGTCCCTGGACATGAGGGTAATTCAGTGACAGAAGGTGAGAGAGACTTAATGGAAGAAGAAAGCAGCCTTTCAAAGTGTCCACTAGATAAATGTATCACTTTATGATACACATAAATGTATCACTCTACTGGATGGTCTTTAAGCCTAAGTATGTGTTTATGACATTACTTATTACAGTGGTTGTGAATAACTTTGTTCTGCAAAGACCCACAAATCTGGGTCAGGCATTGGCCAGGCTTGTATTGGCAGGCAGTCACACTGTGGCTGCCAGTTTTCCTGTGAAAACACACTAACTATCACATTGACCACACTCTGCAGCGACCCATCACTCTTCTATACTTAAAGCTGTTGTAGGTAGGATTGGAACAGCTGCAATGGCAGCTAGGTAAAAAATAAGGAAATGGAGCAAGATTCTGTAAATCAACAACACAAAACCCACCCAGTTCTTCTCTGCTCTCTCCCTCTGGAGCCCTGTTGGTCTGCCATTGCGATGGCCATTTGCGAACCTATTGTAGCTGTGTGTGCACATTCGTGTGATTGACAGGCAATGTAGTTTTGCCGGACCAATCAACCATTTTGGTTTTTCCGGACCAAAAATGTTCTAACTGATTGGTTAGAACCTTTTGGATATCTGGAAAATATAAATTGACTTGTACGAAGGCATGGGCTATCAACCAGAGTGGATACTATATTGTCACAGAGCATTTCACTCTGATGGATGTCTATGACATTTCTAACAAATTATACTAAATGTATAGCTCTAAAATCCTACGTACATCACCTTTTTAATCTTTAAAAAGGTCTTGTGGAAAACAAAGTATGGCTTTATAAGTGATTTAGAGCATTAGCACCTAGTGTGGTTTCATTTGATGAAGAACCTGTGACAGCTTGTCAATGGAGAGTAATTCACTGAATTGGGTATTTTACTGAGTTCTGGGTTTTTGCCATCACACACCTGAGCAGGGAACATTCAAAGAGCATGTATTTAGTTATGGCGCATGTTACCCTAGATCTAAAATACCTTTTTATATTCAGGCTATGATAAAAATGGGAATACTAGTAAAATACATTATTTAACAGACCTTGTAACCCTGACTCCATTTAGGTGATCTGTATTCATACCAGATATTGTGTTATTATAATCTAATATTTTCATATAATATTGATTTATTTTCAAATGAATTTGCGGATCTTATTTGTCTAGAATTCTGCCAGAAGTAGCAGCTACTGAAGTGGCTATTGGTTGTGGTTGACTGCAGAAAAACATAAACTTGAAATAACATATGGACATTGTTTACACTGCTCAACAAGTCTAGCACACAGTATGGGAAAACATTTTAATGGAATTTTTGTATAAAAGTCTTTTCCGTCTCATCTTGTGGTTTTGAGGAGCTTTTGAAGTGTCAGCCACGCCCCTCTGCTCCACCCCTCTGCCCCGCTGTTTCCTTAATCAGACAGTTGTTAAACATTCTATTTATATAAGCTGTTCGCCTGAATTGTACGTAATATGTTAATATATTTGTATTGCTACGTTTATTGTCTTACAACATGCATAATAGCATGTTAGTACTGCACAATCAATGCAGTGAAAGCATGGCGGTAGGGCAGAGCAGGCACTGTACAAAGTATGGGGGAGAAAAATCCCCTGAAACCGCTTGTGCTTCAGCTCCACAGTATCTCCCCAGCAGCTCTGCATACAGTGTACAATGGGGCTGGTCTGCTGTACCTGTGCTAACTACTCCACACTGCTGCTTAGTGGAGCTGAGGCGAGCAGTTAGCTTAGCAGACCCACTAGGCTAGTGGGTATAACATCTATAGAGGCATGTTATAGCTCTATGGCCCGTAATGTAGCTATTATTAGCTCTGGAAGTTCCACATGACCACTACTGTATGATAGCCAAGAAAATAGACTTCAGAACTGTCAATACAATGCTAATAGCTCTAAAATAATGTGTTCTATTAGTGTAGATGTGGTAGCTGATTGACAATCAGTTACATCTAATTAAGAATCCAGTAAACAGATTTCATACTGCAGTTTATAATGCCATTCTGATTCAAAACTAACTTTTGCAATGTATTTCCACTGTGAAGTAGAATGGCTTGTTGGTGATGTTGGTGGGTTTATATTATATCCCAGAGTTACTACTGAATTGCACTCCTCCTTGCATAGCGAAATGCAAGTGTGCAGTGCCCTTAAGGCATTTAAGGGAGAAATGTTTTTTGTTTTGATCCTGTTCAAATATCAACAAGCTTTCTCCAGAATGACTGACTACCTTTTAAGACTTGTTTTGGATACACATTGTGCAATATGGACTGTGTGTGTGCATACAGAAATGAAGACATTTTTCCCTTTTTAAGGAAAAGCATTAAATGGAGTTATCTTTACATTTTTAAACTTGACTACATTTTACTTCCTTACTTACTTGTTCACTCCTCAGAATACTGTAGTTTAGCTGTCACTATTTGAAAGAAGGCCATTGTGTTAACTTCCTGGACACAGCTGGCTAGAGGCAGAGATTTGCCATTTCACCTTTGGCTAGGAAGACTCCGATGCACTCCTCTGTTAATCTACAACTGCCAAGTAACCCTCCCCTAATCTTTCTCTCTTCTCCACCCTCTCATCTCTCCTCCATGTCTCTACGAGAAGCACACACAGTCTCTCAACAGTACAGAAAGTGGCCTTGAGGCCCGCATTGACTGTGGGAAATTGTCCGTAGAGGCTATTCACTAGCTTTACAGACCCGTATCTTGTTAATTTTTCATGTAGTTCCTGCTGTGGCTAGTCAGCTTTTCTCAGTCCATCACAGGTTAACCAGCAGGTGGGCAACATCTCCCCTCCTTGCTCATGGTTGGCTTCCTTTTCTTTGTGCTACAGCCTATTACTTTTCCTTTCCCGTAGGCACGAAAGACTCCCTACTATGTTTTCATCATCGGGGTGAAGGGCACTGCCGTTTTTCGCAAAAGGCTCCAGAATGGATCAAGGGTAGCCCCTTCTTTCTGATTTCTCTCTTAATTTTCACAGGGGGAGACTCCTGTAATGAATCGCTACCCACTGGCAAACCCACTTTTCCTTTACACAGTACTGTCAGGGTTAATCAGCTCTTCAGCACCTGGTCCGTTTGTCCAATTTGCAGCGCATGTTTCTGGAGGCCATTTATCCAAAGGTGCTGCATGGCTGTGCAGGGTTCACCAAAGCGGCCAGCGACTGCTCTGCCAATGCAGCAGCAGTTGATGAAATATGAACACGTTTCGGTGTAAATAACCAAGCCCAGTGTTGCCGCAGCACGGGAATATCAGGCGCCTGTGCCAAACAAAGGTCGACACACGGCGGGAATATCTCCATTTATGAAGTCGGACGCCAGTTTGCTTTAAGCCGCTCCGCTAAGCGCCAGCCTCCTGTTCGCACGCTTTGACGCGTCTCTCTCTGCCGCCTCGGCGACGTTTGTGCTGACATTTGACCGGCGCGCCCCTGTAATCTGTTTTTCTCCTCTGGCTGCCTGCGTGAGCTGTATAAACATGTCCTTCCTCCGCGGGAGGCCAGTGGCTCACTCCTCGTTACAGGAGAGGCAGCGAGACTAGAGGAGCTCAGCCGCTGCTCCCGTTTGATCCTGTTGAGTGGATACACCGCAGGCTTGGGACGCACACACACACACACAACACACACACCCTCTCCACAGCAGGTGGTCTGTCTTGGAAATCAGGCTGGATAAGAAGTGAATTCTGGGCATGGTTGTCTGTGTCTTTCTTCAGTGTACGATTCCGCCTAAACTAACCCGGAGTGCAAAGCCGTGTTTCCCCAGGCAGCTTTGAGACCGCCTACAACGCGCGTGGCGGCGGAGGGCTCGGCACCGGCCCCGCCCCTCGCCCGCCGCGGGGCCAACCGCTTCACAGTTCAGCGGCGGACGAGTCATCGCTGCGGGCCGGGCAGGCCCTGGCACCCCGTGTGCCACGCCAGCGGGCGCCGACACAATGTCCTTTTACACGCCCCACTGGGTGACTGAAGGGATTGGCTGTGTGTGTGTGTGTGTGTGCGTGTGACGTAGTAGACACTTTCCTGAAACGTGTTTTTCACTGTAGAGACGCTGTAGTGTTGGCATGGTTACCCTACCTCCTGGCTTCCACACATTATTCATTACTGTAAAATGAATATGATTGTAATTGAAAGATAGGTGGCCTAATTAGTGTACACTTGACAGTAGCACAGTTTGGTCACAGATGCATGGTGCACTCCAAGTACACAAGTACACTTTCAGGCAGTATCGTCAGAATTCATTATTCAAACCGTGCTTAGTTTTGGGTATATTGAACTCTACTGCAGTATATTTCATTGTATGGATATGATAAATCGGGTGAATTGGGGGATATACTATGGCTCAAGCTGTGATATGCGGCCTACTGTAAGTGGCTATAGAATGCTATTACTTGGCTCGGCTCAGGTGAGTGAGTTGTCATCTGGCTGTGTCAGCCTTGAGTGTGGTTGTATGCAGAAGAAATCACTCACACATCTCTTCTCTCATGACATGACCTGCCTTCATCTGTCTTTCTCCCAGTGGCCCGGTGCCAACACCTTTGTTGGGCTTAACAGATCGCTCTCTCTCTCTCTCTCTCTCTCTCTCTCTCTCTCTCTCTACCTGCTAAACAGGGGATTAAAGAGCACTAGAGTGCAATTACATTGCAAGTGCACTGCTCATGAAAGCTTTTTTTGCATGCAGTGGTGGCCTGTGTTGAACATGGCTCTCTCCGCACGCTGGCTAGCCTGCCCCAGGCCAGTGCAGCCTGGGGGTAATTGTATTGCTGTCAGCCCTTAGTTGATGACTCACCCCTTGTAATTGCTTTATGGTTTGACCTCTGGTTTTTCAAACATGCGTTCTGGTCAAGGATCTACACCAGGCAAAAGAGTTGAGGGCGGAGGTTTTGTGTGTGTGTATGTGTGTGTGTGCGTGTGTGTGTTGGGATACATGAATTAGCTTTTAATGCCCTCTGCTCTCACCTAATTTATGATTATATTCCTGCCCTTATTTTAATATGCAGATGTTTGAATTGTGCAGAAATTGAATGCCAGTCTATAAGATAATGGGACATGTATACTGTATCACAAAAGCAAGGACACATGCATGTATTGTATATCAGCCTACATATGATATTAAAACAAGCTTCTCAAAAGAGGACGTTTTAAAATGTACATAATACATAAAATTTGTGCTGGGCAACGATTACAATTTTTAATTGCGATTAATCGCATGATTGTTGAACGCAATTCATGTGCACTTTTATTGTGCACTTTTATTTACAGTGCCGATGTATGGACAAAAGTGCAATAGCATTTGTTAGTTTTTCTGAACAGGTACCAGCAGAAGCCTTTTTCATTTATCAGGGAGCAAGTCAAGTCACATTTATTTATATAGCCCTTTACCCTCCCACTGTCCTATGGGTCAAAATAACCCAGTGCACTAACATTTGAATGCCAGCAGACGGCGCCAACCACAACACAGACGTATGACATGCAGATAGCAACGTGTCCCTGTAAAGGCCCCTTTTACACCAACTGCCACTTACATCTAATGCAATGCGATATTTAAAATGTTCAGACTTCAAGAATTTGAAGTGAAGGTGATTGACTGACAAGGATGTGTGTTGCTGCAGTCTATTCCTTTGTATTATAGGCTAGGTAACACACAGTCTACAGATGCATCTTTGTTTTGTGAAACCACAAAATCGGCTATGAAGAACCATGCATGCGAGTGCCCGTGTCTTGGCCAGGAGTAGCAGAAACGTCTCAAATGTTTTGGAGATCACAAAAGTCCTATGGATAGCGTGCCATGTAATTAACCTGACATGCCAGGTGGATTGTTTCACAAGTCCATCTGGGAAGCTGTCCATAGGAACTGTTTGTTTAGGGCAGTTTCTGTCATAAACATCTTGTGACTTGATTGAATAAACCATTTGTCTGTCACCGTAACTTACGAACAACGAACCATATGACGTATGAAATTAAACTATTGCCGAAACCAGTTGGGAGTAGATCGAAAAAATATTTTCCGTCTAAAAAGGCCTTCAATGCTGTTGTTCTATTTTCAATGAAGCGGATCTGCCATTGTTATTTTCAAGTCGCTTTCTCTGTCGTCACACCTAACGACGCTGATTTGACACTTCAGATGCTACTTGAACTACAACCGCCTTGATCCAGGCCTTTCCAGACTGATTCTTGCAGCGAAAATAAATTGAAGCTTGCGAGATCAGGATGGTTACGTGAGGCTACCATGTAATGCCAGTGCAATCTTGTTAATATTAAAAATGACCTTCAAATAGGCCTATTAACTTACTGTAATCATATCCGAGATTTGCAGAGATATTTTCGCATGTGTTGTCTTAATTCTGTAGACCTTTTGGTGTTTATCAAAGCACTGAGCAAAGAGAAGTAGGATGTAAACAGTTCCGCGATTGTCATGTGACATCAATGGTTCATTGTGATTGGTTAAACCCGCCTGGCAAAAGATTGAAAAATAGACCTTGAAGCGAATATTATTTGTATATAATCTGCATGTGTTCATAGCCAGTTATGTTAAAACTGAGTTAATGTGCAATAAAATAATTGTCGCGATAATAACACGTTAGTGTTGTTATTACACCACTTTCCCTTCCCGTGCTATGACCAGTTACACAGCCACATGTCAGCATCTGGAACAGTAAACAGGGCCCAGCCAGCCAGGTGAGGGACTGAAGATAGAGGTTTTTGTATGCTTGTATTTGTATGTGTGTGCGTGTGGGTGTGCCTGTGTGTGTGTGTGTGTGTGTGTGTGTGTGTGTGTGTGTGCGCGCGCTTGTGCAGAACTGATAAGATGCTGAAGTAACAGTTATTCTCTGTACAAATGAATGTGAATTCTGAGATGAATGTGTCAATTTGAGCTCCCACCTGAGTTCTTCCGTTTTGTTATTCATTTGTGTATTGGGCGGGGGGTTACGGTTAGGTTAAGTATAGAGATGCACCAATCGATTAGCTGGTGCTCAGAATCGGCTGGTCTTCACCTTGACCGGCCATGACCGGTGATCGGCTGGCCTGTCTAAATATAGCCGGGTATGTTACCGAGGGCACACAGCATGCATAGGCTATGCCGCTGCGCTGCACTCGCCCCATCTGCACTTAAAACTAGAGACATGGCTAACTGTCATGGCAACCTATCCACACATGACCCGTCTGCACAGTGTGGAAATTCTTCATCCCGAAGCTGATGGTAAAATATGTTTATTAAAAGACATTCCAACTTTAAATTCAGCGTCAATATCTATTTGCGTATTATTGTTCATCTCACTGAAAAGGGGAAGATATGGGGCTTATTTTTATCAGTCCTTGCTGTTAAACGGAAGTGTATAAGATGACAAATGCAAGCACTGGCGGCTAAGGGACTGTCAACAAACGACAACAAAATTACTGAATGAGTCAAATCTGGCAATCGGACAAGAAAAATTGCAATTGGTTAATTTCTAGTTTAGTATTATCTTCAAAACTGTAACACTGATGGGTTGCGAGGTGACGTACCAGAGTGACTTGTTGGCTGGGCCACCTGGCTGTAAATGAGAGTACGCTGATGTACGTGCCTTGCTTATTGTAGCACAAGCTATTGATGAAGGAATTAAGCGTGTTTACTTCTCACCACAAGGTTTTCCCTTTGGGTCCAGGCTGTCAAATGTTCTTATCACACACCTGTTTCTCTCAGTCAGCTAACCTGTGACACAGTTTTCACTAGGGGAATGCTAGAGGACCAAGTCAGTTGTCTGTTGTCTTTGACTGGAAAATCTGGGCATTTACTTGAATTAATTGGAAATCCTGAGTATTTATATAGCAGAAAGGTATTTGTATACTGTAGTTTTCTTATCGATAGTCAACTTTCTCCAACCAACTCTATTCTCTTTTCTATGTCAGCCTTTTGTTGGAAACATCAGCTCCTTACACCTGTTCACCTCACAGAGGCATGAACACAGGAACACCATACTTGTGAAAAAAACACCCCTGCCATCCTTTCCGTTTGTCAGTAGCAGGAAGGAAATTCACTTTTTTGCGATGTTTGCTTCAATTTACTTTTAGTGGAAGAAGCGGGACAAGGTGAATCCGGTAACTCAGGCGGAAAATGTGTTTTTGCTCAACCGCCATCAGTATTCCAGTGTGGCTATCAAGGGTGTTTTGAAGAGCCAATACATTAGTTTTGCACATAATGGCTTTGTTGTGTTGTCTGGTACATCTTCTTGAAAGGTAAATGTCTTTGCACTTCTCATGTGAAACGGGCAGATGCCAATAAATAGGGTAACATCACATCATCATTAGTTGCAACCTAACACATTTATTTTTTAATTATGAATGATCTTTTCTCTCAGCCAATGGGAGTAGCGCAGGAAGACGATATTGCTGGAGTGACTTCCTCCCTTTGTAGAGCTGGGGAGGAAAAGAGAGACCTGTGGAGTGACAGCCAAGCTGTAATTTGGGCTTCAGTGTGTGGGTTGAGCAGTGGCTTCCTGTAACAATGGGTGGGAGGTTCCAGAGGCCACATTAGCCTCTATGGTAAGCTAGCTTGTCAACAAGTCAGATTCATCCACTTAGAGTCTCTGGAATGGCCTTTTGGAATGTAGACTGGTTGACCTAGGACATCTTAATGGGGCCCTAACACTTCTCTATTAGACTAAACAGTGACACCCCTATGCTTCCAAACTGACTGTTAATTAACCTTGTCCTGGCTTCATTCCAATTGGATGAGCAGAACAAATAAATGCCTATAATGAATAATAAATACAGTGAATTTCAGCACATTTTCCTGACTGTAGAAAATGAATTTACATAGGCCTTCATGGTCTATTTGAATATGTGCATTAACACAATAATATAAGTAATCATGCTTATGTGACCAGAGAGTGACAGTGTCCATGGGAATGTTATAGGATGGCGGTGAAGACTTTATGGCATTACTGTAAGTAGGCCAAATTGTGTAGGAATCTATCCTGTCTTTCTCTCTTTCTCTCCCTTCTCTCCCCCTCTGGTTTCCTGGGCACTTGTCAGAGCCATTAGGCTGATTTAGAGCTGGGGTTTATTGTTGCAGCACACCACCCTATTGTCCCTGCATTCCCACCATACCTCTTCCTCACACCAACACCGGCTGGTCAGATGGTGTCATGCTAGTAGCTACAGC
This sequence comes from Aphredoderus sayanus, assembly GCA_027564795.1. Classification (NCBI taxonomy): domain Eukaryota; kingdom Metazoa; phylum Chordata; class Actinopteri; order Percopsiformes; family Aphredoderidae; genus Aphredoderus; species Aphredoderus sayanus. The sequence goes on from JAODUG010056016.1 coordinate 11,204, forward strand.
AGTGCTAAATGAACAGCAACATTACATACGTGTGCTCGTACCCCATGTGCATGCATGCGGCCTTGTAACAGAGATGGAGTAATAGAATGTTTACACACTCGCATCGAGATGGACACATTTAAGATTGAACGCAGACATTCACATGCACATATGCTTTCAATTAAAACTAGGTGCTAAAGCGTGGGTGCACCTTTCTTAAGCCATTGATACTATTGTCTTCCTAATCTCTAAAGTCTTCGCGCAGGCTTTTAGTAAATATGGGGTTGCTGGAAATGTCAGGGCCAGATGTGACTACAGAGCTATGTGACTGGGACCATTCTGTTTGATTCATGTGACTTAAACAGAGTGGTAAAATCTGCTGCTGACTTGATGATTGGTTGGGGCTCATCCCCATCGTAAACATCTTCCAGTACGTACACTTTTATGTCCGAAGAGGTAAAGAAACATGTTTGCTTCTTTGGGGTTTGTTAAGCTCTCCCCACAAACATGCTTCTTTGACAAACATGAATATATACAGTGTACTACCAGTACAGAGATCGGCTTTGTAGACTCGCTAATTTCATTTTTAAGAGAGACAATGCAAGTGAATGGCAGATGAAGATTTATACTGTCATTGTTATTGACTTTCATTATTTTCTCTATTAACTGCTGGCTTCAATTACTGTTAATGTAGCTGTTGCCACTTGTTTATTCTGTGGGGTACTATTTGGATAGTCTGCCACAGTGTGTTGTAAAAATAATGATGGCAGTTTTCAATGGGAGTAGACATGAAACGCACTTTCACCAACACCTAGTGAGTAATTAACACCAAAATGGCAATACAGTACATGGATTGTGGGGATGACATGTTTACTGTACAGTACTCTGGCTAGATATTAAAACATTGAGGGCTCTGAGACCTAAATGGCCTATACAGTGATGTAATGACCTCAGTAAGAGTAAGACGCTGCTGTGTTAATGCATACGTGACTACAGCATCACTGAATTGGGGGGGGGGGGGGACAAATGAGAAGAGTAGACCTATAGTGTGGTAGATTAACACCTCCCATTCTCTGGTACTTACCCTTGCTCTCACACTGCTCAGCATTTGTCAACACAGCCTAGTAACTAGCTTACATTCATCGTGGATTAGGCCTCTTGCTGGTAAAGTCAAATGAATGGGGGGAAATGCACCAGATCTATTAACAAAAGAGAAAGGCGATTTGGTTCATTTAATCCTCACACCAGCCAATTATACAACATTGATCACTGTAAAAATGTGTGCTTTCTCTTGTTCACAGTCTGATTAGCTCCTTGGCACACAATGTACTCCTTTTCTCTTCTCTATGCAATCGGCCTCTGATTATATGCTTTGAGGTAGGGGCAGGGTAAATTAAAGTGTGTGCTGTAAGTTAATTAAAGGTGTGTTTGATACAGCTGACAGCACCTTTTTAAATGTAGATGGTGTGTGTGTGCGTGCGTGTGTGTGTGCGCGTTCTCCGCACAGCGTCACAAATGCTTAACAATAGCGGTGGCTACAGTATGTGCCGTAGCGCCAAGCCGATAAATCTGTGTAAACTAAATCATGACAAGCTCTAATGATTTACTTACCCACCGAGAGCTTGTTAATGTGCACAGAAACAGTCCACCAATTGAGCATAAATCTACAAGGGCGAACGCTAGTGTAAAAGAGCTAAATATTTCTGGGGCTGTGTTGCAAATCTTTCTGTTTGAAGCAGCCTGGGCGCTTGTGTAGTGGTAATTTACACCACAAAGTGGTCCGGCTGGCAGGCACACTGACTGAATGATGGATACCTGTCAGAACAGCGCAGGCAGAATGGACTGTTTAACGACACCGGCTATAGGCTTGACAGACTCGAGGGCAGAGGGAGACATTAAATACAACTGCCGTATGAGCAGACAGTACAAACACGCACATATTTTCATATAATGTTGACACCGTGTAGAGGATACAGAACACACATGCCTAGTTGAAGGAATTTTGTGTCCAGAACCGTTTCCTTCAGAGTGATCTAAACCATTCCAGTAACACTGTACAATACCGCTGGCCTAATGCGCTACCTTATTTTTTAAGTGGTGTAATCAACGGACTGAAATATATTCTTGTGTCCCATTGATTAACCTTTAAAGAGTCTAAAGGGAAATCTACAGTTTCCTCCATTATAAAATCACTTACTGTACATCATTCTTTTATGCTTTATTGACTGTTCTATTGGCCATAACATCAGGAGTGGGAAGATAGAGCCACTTCACTAGATACTTTGATAACCTATTATGCTATTATCTATGCTTGATAATCCTTTTAAACAATCAAACCACTGAAAAAACGGGCTTTCCACTTCAGATACAGGGTCAAATGTGTGTAATGCTATTGAAATGATTAAAGACTACCACAGAAATGTTAATCTCAAATTCTTTAAAAGTTCAAGGCACTCTGGCAATTTATTTCCATGTACATACCCCATTCAAAAAGAATTTTCTTTTGAGGATGTTTGACAATTAACGCCATCCTTGTAGTATTTCTTTTCTTCTTTAAGCTTTTGCAGTCTTTTTACATACTTTGAATGCGTTTATGATATCAAAATGGATCATACCCAGCTGCCAGCCTGTTACCTTTGTGAACAAAGCAGGATGTGGAAGAGTCATTGTGTATAGGCCCTGTCGGGCGTTGACTTTTAGCTGGGCCTTCTACAGTAGAGCCGTCAGTCTGAAGAGCTCCTAAGCTCCCAACGGTCACATGACTAATGTAAAGGGAGCTGTCCCCTGCAGAGCTCTTTGTGTCTTCTAAATAATTACTGGCCTCAGAAAGGAGATCCTGAGCAGGGGAAATCATGATGATGCATTAGACACCGCCATCTCTTGTGTTTTCTCCCTCTCTGTTCACATTCTACTTTTTTCCATTCCATTTATGAACCTCCTTTTCCTCTGGGTTTATGCTTCCCGAAGGTCTCTGTGGAAAGAGTCGACTCCAACCCCTCCTGGGAACTGAACATGCTTCTACAGTTCATCCCCAGAGCCACACACGGCTACGTAAAGCCAGGCACTTACAGTTGCCTGCGTGAAGCCCTGTGTTGGATTTTATGCACCAGTGCCAACACATGAACACATTGGCGCACACACACACACGCACACACACACACACACACACACACACACACACGCGCACGCACATGCGCACACATACACACATTCAATCACATACCCGCACACTCAGCTCCACTCCCCATGCAATCTGGAACAGCAACAAAGCTCTCCCGCGCTGTTGCCACGGTAACGTGGCCGGGTCAAAGCAGTCGAGCGGTCTCTCTTGTTACTGCCTGAGCCCCCATCTCTCTCTCTCGCTCTCTCTCTCTGTTTCTCTGTTTCTCTCTCTCTCTCTCTCTGTTTCTCTGTTTCTCTGTTTCTCTCTCTCTGTTTCTCTGTTTCTCTCTCTCTGTTTCTCTCTCTCTGTGTCCTCTCTATATCCTTCTTCTTTACTCATTTCTGGCCTGATTCATTTCACCTCTTTATGTCATGTGAGGTCATATGTTTTTTTTTGTCCAGTTCTGAGTGATGAAAGTACAACAGTGTTGAGTAAGTGAACACCCTGGGGAATGGTGTTTTTCAAAGAGTAACTAAAACCCAGGAACACTTTTGAACTGTTTTACTGTATTTTGGTCTGAGCTATTGAGGTAGTCATTGTGTCAAATTGTGTACTGAATAATAAGGAATGTGTGTCAATTGACATATCTAGATTCAACACAAATGTGAATAAAGCAATGTTTAAAAATAAGTAAAGATATATA
>JAODUG010056027.1:0-14988 GCA_027564795.1 Aphredoderus sayanus
ACACAATTCTGAGCTCACTGAATGGATGATGACGTGCAATGTTCTGTGAGACTTGTACTACTCCTGTAGTGCTCCTGAAATGATGATGTCCTTTATGACAAGGAACCTTTTTACAAGGAACCAGGGTTGTCTACACATGGTGCTACCTGCTGGTAGTTTCACAGACATCTGCGATTTGAAACAGCCGCAATGACCCAAAAATCAATATTATCTATGGAAAAAATGTGTAATTTCTCCTCTCGATCTGAAGATTTAGATTTTTACAAATGATTTAATTTCTCCTCCCTAAATTTCATCCAAACCTACGACCGTACTTACAGTAAACACCCATTTCTACTCTCACACCAAGATGTGTCCAATCTGGATCCATCAGCTTGGTGTCACAGCCATTGACCCAGCTGAACGGTTTCTATTGATAACACCGGACAGGCGTCAGTAGGTCAGGCAACCAATTACAGACATTAACACTTGCACCACTCAGCTCAAATGGCACCATCCAGTTCTTTGTCCGCCATATCGATAAAAAGACACAAGACATCCAGCTAGATGGAGAGAGAGAAAAGGTTCTCAACCTTTTATGGCCAGCCCCCCTGTCCATTATGCAGGTCCTGTATGCCCCCATCAAATACAGTTTCAAAGATATAGGCTAATTACCCTGAATATTAATGACGCACATAATTGAATGATAAACAGATTTAGTTTCCCAGGGAATGAAAACAAAAAAGTTAGGTAAGAGTTTTTTTAAACGTATTCATCTTAAAATGTTCATGAAAACCTTTATTTCTCAGCCTCTGTAGCAGATAGAAATATTAAATATAAATAATTTGAGAGCTTACCCTGATCCTCATCAACATTTAAGATAGGGCCAGTCATTCTAGAGAACACTTGCTAACTTCAAACTCAAATCAAAACAAAATTTGTTATTACTGTATAATCTTTATTAAAATCTTCATTGTCATTTACTACCATTATTATTATTATGGAAGTTTGGTTCAAGAATGGATAATGGATATTTCCATAGTCTTCCAATCACCGTGACCCATTAATCGGGTAAACTCGTCGTAATCCTCCTCTTCAAACATGTCTCCCACCCTCTGAGTCTTAGTTCCAGCAGTCACATCATAATCTGGGTCAGAATCTTCATTGTTGTCCTCGTCCTCAAAGAGGCTCCTCTGCGTCAGTGTCACTCCCCTCACACAGATTGAATGGTAAATGGACTGCCTTGATATAGCACCCACCGGCCACTCAAAGTGCTTTTCAAGATTGTCTCACATTCATACACCAATGGTGGTATGAATAGTGTCAGTATAGGGTAGTATAGTGTCAGTGCATAGTAGAAGCCATCTCACCACTGTGAGCAGTTATGGTTAGGTGTCTTGCTTAGCGGGGTTCGAACCAGCGACTTCTCGATCACATGTCGCCCGCTGCGCCACTAATGCCTGTTGCAGATTAGGGCTCCGTTTCGCATTGGAAACTTTTTTGGGGTCCACACAAATGCTAATACGGCATAATGCATTTTGCCTTCCCCGCGTATATTTAGCGAATCATGATGTGTTTCATCCACCATGTGTCTTGATAACAATGACAATCTAAAATGCATTCTCGTCTCAATGGGTTAAATTGGTATAGTAATGAATCTTTAGTGTGAACTTGCCTCTAAACAAAACACCCAGGGGCACCCCTTTCCCAAATACTGCTTACAGTGGCCCCAATTTTCCTTTGAACACCCCCTGAGGGGCTGCCACCATTGAGAAACATTAAGCTAGATGAAGCTATATAAACATCTGTAGCAATGCTTGGTAATTTAGTAATGGTTTCAAAATGAACCCACGGTCTATGCCTATTAGGATGCAATGACTGGAAATGATCACAAATGGAATGAGTCTAGACCCTATTGACAAACTATATGTTTGGTCGTATTATACCTTTGTTGTACTAGGCTACAAACATCATCTTTACATATTATGGTATTTGTTTATCCTGCTTACATATAATACCTCTAATTTGTCTAAAAAGGCCCTACTGCACTTCTGAGGTTTTGCAGAATCAAATTTTTTGTTGATCATCAACTGAAAAATGCAGGTATTGATCAAAAACAGCACACCGCACTTTTGGTCACTAATTGAGTCAAGGTTTTTTTTTTTTATCAATAGCTTCTCTTGGAATTTGCCTACAAATATGTTTTTCCATTACTGGGGGAAAATGTGACACTCAATGACATTTAAATGATTGTGATGCAGAATTTGAAGTTGTATGTCTAGTCCTTGGTTACACATTTTCAAATGTGAGTGTATTTTATAAAAATACTGAGTAATGAACATAAGGCAATGCCATCATTTCTTTGCTACAAAGAATACATAGCATTTTCACACAAAAGTATTTGAGTGGGTTTCCTGGGTTAGGAACGTTCCCCATCTAACCCCCCAAACACACACACTCTTAATCAGTGTCTCTCTCTGACACACACACACACACACACACACACACACACAAACTCTTAATCAGTGTCTCTCTCTAACACACACACCCACACACACACACACACATAAAGTAGTGTTCTAGTGCCCTAGGTCTCTGTGCCCTAAGTGCTGACATAAGCTAGACTGCTAGACTCCTGTGGCGAACACAGACCTTTCCTAAGCGTGCGCACACACACACACACACACACACACACACATCTTTTTCTGTCTCCATACTAGAGCAAGTGAGACATTGAAGGCTGTTTTGAAAAGGCCAGTTTCTCTCCTGCCCTCTCTCTCTGTGGAATGGAGGGAGTTGCCCTGCTCTCTATAATCACTGCTTGCTGTATATGGCTTAGATACTGCACACACAGACAATATGCACTCTGTCTTTGAAAACAATACATGTAACAAGAATGTAGACTATAGAATGTAATTCTGCGTTCACTGTTCATTGTTTCCTAGACAGGATACTTTATTCTTATTAATTTTTTCATGAAAATATATTCAATGAAGATGTTTCTAATCATTGCACAATTTTCGCAGACCAGTGTTTATAGACAAATTAAAAATGAAGGGCCTCAGCGTTTTATGGCAACATTAACGCAGCATTCTGTCAACAATAACTACAACAGAACTACAATTACAATAACATCAATAATACAGAACTGATGTAAGTGTCTGTCATATCGTTTAGTACTGATGAAGGGCAGATGTTCGAGCACATCTGGGATAACAAGGTGGTTAAGACAATGTTTGATTCTATAATATAGACTGCTCTTATCAGCAATATTACAATACTGTATATGAATAATGGTGTAGCGTGTTGTACTGTACCTACTTTTGGTTCAAAATATTACGTCTCAATTATTAACCCTCCTGTCCTCAAACTGGCCCAACACACTACCTTATTGTGGCAGATAGAAGGTGCCAATCCTAATTCTAAATCTTACACAGACATATGATGTGCACTGCTGGCACAACAAGGTGCGAGTTTGAAACCTGAGGACAACAGGAGGGTGAAAAGGCACGGAAATAACAAACAAATACACGAATACAATAAATTATTAATAAAGAAATATAGAAATACAGCACTGACACTAAAGATAACTACACAATCAGACACAATCAGGTGCATCATCTGCTGGCACAATAAGATCATGCGTTTGAACCCCAAGGACAATAGGAATGTTAATAAATGTGGAATGTATAAATTTTCATGGTGGAATATGTTTGGAAAGCCTCCTTCTTCAGTCGGACGGCTTCCCTGACCACCAGTGTCCACCACGATGTTCGAGCGTTACCGCCCCTTGAGGCCACAGCTCTCCGCTGCAGCTTCAGCAATGGAGGCTTTGAACATTTCCCAGTCAGTTTCAATGTCCCAAACCTCCACAGGGGTGCCAGAAAAGCTCCGCCGGAGGTGTGAGTTGAAGATCTCATGGACAGGGGCCTTCTCCAGATGTTCCCAGTTTACCCGCACCACCCGCTTGGGCCTACCAGGTCTGTCCAGAGGCTTCCCCCACCCCTTGACCCAACTCACCACCAGATGGTGATCAGTTGACGGTTCTGCCCCTCTCTTCACCTGAGTGTCCAGAATCAGATGATACTATTACGAAATCGATCATCGACCTTCGGCCTATGGTGCTCTGGTACCAATTACACGTCCTTATGTTCAAACATGGTGTTTGTTATAGACAGTCCATGACTAGCACAAAAGTCTAATAACAAACTCCCACTCGGGTTTAGATCAGGGAGGCCGTTCCTCCCAATCACGGCTCTCCAGGTATCTCCATCATTGCCCGATAGTTTCAACTGATGTGAAACTATTGTATCACTTTCATCTGATGCAAAAGCACATATGTTAACTTCTTTAGAAACTGCAATTGTTGTTTTCGAGACTCATAGCTATCAGTAAAATGCTGATTGGTCACACATTAGGTTGACCGGACTGAAGCACGAAAGCTCTAAAGCTCTCCAGACTGATTCTCAGAGCAAAGTGAAAAAATGAGAATCACTTTTAAACCTCAAAACAATGAAAAGCTATACAGGCACATGCTTCACAGAAATGGTGGATATGTTTGCATAGGCCACGTGGATATGATGGTTACTGGCTGCTGCCTTTTTTTTCCATTGCTCTCAATGCAGTCTCAACAGGGTCTCAACAGTTGCAAGCAACGCTTTGAACATTGTGACATTTAATGAGTCAACCATATTGTGTTGAAATCATAAATGTACATTTGTGTTTTTTGAGTCGTTTGATGCTGACAGCGGAACCCCCAAAGTTGCTACAAGCAGATGCCCAGTCGGTTGCCCTCAAATAGCCCATGCTCACAGAAACAGGACGGCCTTGCTCCTTCAAGGCATACTGACATAAGGGATGTACATGTCCTGTGATTGTACTTCTGTGGGCTTTGTCAATGACTCTTTACCCAGCCAAGGGAGAACTTTCAATTCCTGGAACACATGCACAGGCGAATGCATGCTAGCAAACTAGGCACCGTGTACATGTGCCAAAATAAAAGAAAAAATAAAAATAAAAACTGACTTCAAAGACTCACGCTGCAACGCCCCGAGTCTTCAACAAAGCTAGGAGTGGCAGGGGGGAACATTTTAATTTTAAAGCAAAGCTAATGAGGGTGCAGAAGACATGAAAAGTGTGTCAGTGTGTGTTCGCCTCGGTGTGTACTGTATTTGTGGGGAGGAGCTCTGAATGTTTATGTAATAATGCATAGGTGTGCATTTTGTTGTGCTTGTATTTGAAACTGAGGTAAACACTACCTGTGTGGGTGGGAGTGTGTGTGTGTGTGTAAATAGAAGTGTGTATAAATGGAGACTTTGGCCTTTACTGTATGTGTGTATGTGTGTGTGTAAAAGTGTCTATTAAAAATAGAAGGGAAACAGGCAGCCAAATATTACATAATCAAATATTTATTCAGCTAGATGAAAGATTTAAAAATAGCTTTTAATTTTTAGTGCTTCCCATACTATCGCTGGTACTACCTCGCTTGAAATGTGTGCACAGGCACACACACACAACACTGTACTGCATGTATACAGTAGACCATTATTTTGTTCTTTTTGTGAAACCAGGTCAGGGCCTTTGTAGTCAAGCTTTACAGTAAAGTTCTCTTTGTGTGTATGTGCACTTGTGCGTGTGTTGAATAACAAAAAGAGTAATACACGTTTATTCAAGGTGAAACCAGGAGGTGTGTGTGTGTGTGTGTGTGTATGTGTGTTTGTGTGTGCGGGTGTGTGGGCACTGCCAGTTGGGTTGAGGAGAAGCTTCATGCAGGGTGCACCATGGGCACAGAGACATATGGGCTGATATGAGTGGCTGGGTGTTGAAGTCATAACTTCAAACCACACTATTAAAATCTATTACAAATGCCAGGCAGGGCTCAGGGAGAGAGAGAGAAAGAGAGAGAGACAACGTCAAAGAGTGCATGAGAGCAGACTGGCAGACGATGATATAGCACAGTTCCGGAGAGAGACATAGCCACAGGGTTTTAATTTATCAAGTATTCGCTCGACACCGAATCAGGCTTGGTTGGACGTTAACATTGGGTTCATAAACAAGTAATGAATGGACAGCTTGAGCAGAGGGAGCAAGTGAGAGAGTTTCCCTCTGTTCGTTGGCATTCCACTGACTGAGGGTCTCCTGATTAATGTACATCTACTTCTAAATGTTTATTTTATAGCACTGACTTTTCTCCTCTCGTAATAGGCTTTTTGAGTTCATGACAGGTCATTTGGCATTTACAATCTCAGTTTTTTGTGGTTTGTTAAACACACAGTTAACCATACAGGACACTGTCCCCAAGCATTGATTATGAGTCTGATTATACTGTAGTGGTTTCTGTAATATGGCCATTGTAGACAAAAAGCACTACGGCATGCGTTGTAAATATGTAATTCTCCTTGTTGCCTGCTGGATTCTCACAAATCTAACATATGTTAACTAACTAAAGCTAACTGCCATCACAAAAAACTGTAAAAAAGTAGACAGTAGAGAAAAGCTATAGTGCATTACTGTATATTTAATCATAAAAGACAGACATTGTTCCTTTGGCTATGGATACTTTTAGCTTAGTGTGCTTTTGAAATACTGTCACATACTTTATATTACTTCCACAAATTACTAACCTTTTGTTGGAGAATATAATTGAGCTTTTCAACAACATCCAGCATCCAATTTACTACAAGCTTCAGGTCTTCTTAACCCACCTCAGCACTTGTTAAATATATGCTGAGCGATGGTAAGGAAAAATAATTTCGTATCTTTGTTTTTCTCTAATAAAATGTTTTCAAACTTATATTTGAGAAGGTATAATTTACCACCACAATGAATAATGATTCTGCTAGAGTAGATTACCTGGCTAACTAGTGTTATTATATTATCCTACTGCCCAAAAATGTAGTTTTTTCACCCCACATACTTCCACTGTTCTCATCAATTTTAGAAACGAGGGCACATTGATTTTCTTTAAGGAAAGAAATATGAAAACATTGGACGAAAGAGTTTTCTTTTTCTCTCCTTTTGCAGCTCTACTGGTTAATAAATAGACGCCATCTAATCCCAACTCCCCCACTCTCTGTTGAATCAGTAAAGTCAAATGTCCTCCTCAATTTGCAATTGGACAGACATTTGTTGTGATGCCAGAATAAAAGTTTGTTAGAGAGATGGTTACATAGCGGAACATGGCACATATTCCCCAGTTATCGGATTATGTCACTTCCAAATAATTGTGAAGCACTACATCTAAAGTGTGAGGATTTATCAGTAAAACTGCAATAATAGTAACAGTATTGTAATATTTTATTTTAATTGCAATGGCATTTGGAATATTGAGATTTCCACCATTGGCATATACTGTATGCAGAATTCTGGGCTATATACTGTATATTGTGAAAGGTAGGCTAGCGGAATATATGAACACTTTGGTTATGTAATACTAAATGCATATTGACTGCATTTATAGAATTGTTCTAACCCACATGGTGGTGTCAGCCATGCAAGGCCATCCAACAGGTTGGGAGCAGGGTTAGGTGTCTTGTTTAGGGACACCTTGACACTTACCTACTGTAGGGGATGAAGGAGATGTGGTATACTGAAAATACGACCCAGAACAATGTGTTACTCTGAATGAGGCCTTATTCCTAATTCAACATGGAACATCCTGATATGTCAGTTTAGGAGCATGTGTACAGTACATTTGGAACATTGTATTTTTTAGAATAAGGGCTAATAACCTTAGTTATTGCAGACTTTCAAATATAAAAATAAAAGTAATAAGAAAGATGTAAAATACGTCAATGTCGGCAAGGAGATGAAATGGGGCAAAGCAGCGAGCGTGGGAAGGAAGCAGATTTTTAATTAAACGATGGGATGGCGCCATTTCCCGTCATGAAACAGAATGAGTTTAATCTTGAAACAGAATGGAGTTAATTACTGTCTGGGAGGGTTTCACATGGGGGAGGTGGGGGTGGAATTTAACGCTGGACGCACTTAACATCGAATTTCTGATCACAAATCTCACCGCCCGCGTCTAGATGTTGTTCTTCGCCGGGGGGAGGGCAGGCGGCCACGTGCACGGCAGCGTGCACTCTCTGCAGACAACGCTAAGGCACCCTTTCACAGCTGCACACGCCCCCGCACTTCACACCCAGCCATGCACGCACCGGGCTTTTCTCCCACATAAACACAGGCACATATGGAAGGAATAAGTCATATTCCATCAAGCAGCAATAATCGGGTTATTAGAGGGAAACTGTGAGCTTGGTCTTCAGCCCCCAAGTGGACGTGGAACCCATAATTCAATTAGTTTTCTTTACGGATTAATCTCTTGGAAGTGCTGAATTGCGTAATGAAGGGACTTCTGCTGTGATCTAGCCCAACTAAGACTCTTTCCTTGCCCCTTCTCACTACTCAGCAGTGAAAAGTGTCCCCCATATAATGATTAGAACAAATTCTCACTACTTTCTCCATGGCTGTTGCATTTGTCGTGCTTTAGGATAACTATTTTATGCAGTTTTGCAGTGATAGGTTTTGATATTCAGTGTATATCTCATCGCTGTGTTCACAGAGTGTTTTGTTACAATAACTAGACTTTCTACAAGCAATTAGGAAATCACTGGCTTTGAACTCAACACCAAACGTGCGCAATAATAACTCGCTGTTAATTACTTGTTTTTTCATGAACATGAAAGACAAGTCATTCAGGCCTGCAGTGGAGCTTGGCCCGGACAAGTGTGTGTTATGATTCGTCTTGAGAATGCATCTGTTTGTTAACCCTCCTGTTGTCCTTGGGTTTCAAACACACTACCGTGTTGTGCCAGCAGATGGCGCCACCTGATTTTATCTGATTGTGTAGTTCTCTTTAGTGTCAGTGCTGTGTGTATTTCTTTCTTTATTTCTTTATTCATGTCTTTGTTTTGTCATGCCTTTTAACCCTCCTGATATCCTCGGGTTTCAAACACACACCTTGTAGTGCCAGCATTGCACATCATATGTGTGTAAGCTGTAGAATTAGAATTGGCGCCTTCTATCTGTCACAAAGAGGTAGTGCGTTGGGTCAGTTTGACCCAGAAGACAGAAGGAGGGTAAAGGTTGACAGTAGGCTATGAGTTATCATGTTCTAGAAACTGTGGGAGTCAAGCTATTAGAAACAGAGGTGTGCATGTGTTATACTCTATGTATCTACTGTATATGTTTTCTTGTTGTATGCGTATATGTTTGTGTGTGTTTGTGTATAAATGAGAAAGTATTTGAATATGTGCAGGTTTTTATCTCTGCTATATGTTTGTGTGGGTGTGTGCTTGCACAGAAGGTTTACTGTCATTTGGTAATTATCCTTGAGAGGCCATTCATTTAGGGCTAATGAGCTTTTGTGTGTGATTAAAGGGTTTGATATAGTAAAAGTGACAGACAGTACATATGTTCAATCAGTGGGCTGGAAAAGGCGGGCAAAAGGGTTTGGACATAATTCACTCACACATGCATACACATGGGCACAAACACACTCACACATACTGTACACACACACACACATTATCATGAATGAGCACACATGAACAGACACATTTGCTTACTAGGTAACATGTACATGTAATAAAAGCTTGCAGGTGGAAGCAAACAGTATATGCGAAGTGCTAAAATGAAACCAAGTGTTCATGAATTTGTCAGTGGTTCCTGTTTGTGTGTGTGTGTGTGTGCACGTACGTGTACACATTTATGTGTTAAAGAGCAGGTTGCAATATTATTTATTTTTAATTCCCTTTGTTCCTAGCCATGTTCCCCATTGTGGGATGAGTTATTTGCACAATACTATCAGTTATAGATGTAGGATGTTTCTTTGCGTTTTTCTTCTCGGTTTTGTATCTTCATTTCTTATATTTTCATTGCTCCCATTTCAGCTTCCTGTCTAGCTTCTCCAATTTTTTCTTTTGTCTTTGCCTGTGTGTTCTTTCATTCAGCCTCTTTCATACTCTTGTTTGATCTAATATTTACTTTATTATTTTTCATTCATGTTATGATTCTTTTTGTTTGTATATTTATTTCTAAATTCAGACTTATGTTTCAATACAATATAAATTCATATAAAAACAGGTCAAATCAGTATACTAGAATACAACAGCTCTCTCTCTCTCTCTCTCTCTCTCTCTCCCTCTCCCTCTCTCCCTCTCTCTCTCTCTCTCTCTCTCTCTCCCTCTCTCCCTCTCTCCCTCCCTCTCTCTCTCTCTCTCTCTCTCTCCCTCAGGTGGTGTCTGCATCGCTCAGTCCCTAAAGATCCCCAGGGAGCCTAGGCCTGGGGAGTTTGATAAAATCATCAGACGCCTGCTGGAGACGTCCAATGCAAGGGCAATCATCATGTTCGCTAATGAGGATGATATCCGGTACGTGCCGGGCACTAAAACAAGCGCTCCTCTACCATTGATTGCATTTTGTTTTCTGCTGCTGTCTTATCATGTTTAATCAGTTCTTCTGTCTAAAGCCTGCAGCCAACACAGCTAGCAATCTCCTCCATTACTTTCAGTTTGCACTTAAATGCTTACTACTGCTAACCTACAGTACCACCCACAAATTCACACAACTAGCTACCCTCCTTACTAATCAATATAAGTAAATTATATAAATAAGAATTTGCTAACATTATCCACTACTTTACTATAAAACGAACAGGAAATTACGCACCGCAATGTCAGTCTAACTTTATCTCAATAGATTCTAGAAAATGTGTGCAGCCTAGTGTTTGGTATACAGCATTTGACAAATAATTTATTTGTCACAGACGAGTTCTCGATGCCGCCCGAAAAAACAATCAGACGGGTCACTTCATGTGGGTGGGCTCAGACAGCTGGGGGTCCAAGATCTCCCCTGTGATTGGTCAGGAGAGAGTGGCCGAGGGAGCCATCACAATCCTGCCCAAACGAGCGTCTGTGGATGGTAAGAATCTGTGTGTCATAGGATTTACTAACCTGACATGCCAGATGGATTGTTTCACAAGTCCATCTGGGAAGCTGTCCATAGGAACGGTTTGTTTAGGGCAGTTTCTGTCATAAACATCTTGTGACTTGATTGGATAAACCATTTGTCTGTCACAGTAACTTCAACCACTCTGACCAACGAACCATATGACATATGAAATTAAACTATCGCCGAAACAGTTGGGAGTAGATTGAAAATATATTTTCCTTCTAAAAAGCCTTTAATGCTGTTTGTTCTATTTTCAATGAAGATTTAGTCTTCAGTTGAGATAAAACTGCCGATATAGCATCTACGTTTACCTTTGCAGGATCCACCATTGTTATTTTCAAGTCGCTTTCTCTGTCGTCACACCTAATGACGACGCTGATTTGACAGTTCAGATGCTACTTGAACTACAATCGCCTTTCCAGACTTATTCTCGCAGCGAAAATACATTGAAGCGTGTGAGATCAAGATGGTCACGTGAGGCTAAGGATTTACTGTCAAGACAACTGAGTACATTTGTGACTGTGTGTGGATGTAATGTCCTTTATATTTAGTAATTGCAGATAATATACATTATAGACACCTAATTGTGTAAGAGTTGGGGCTTAGCTTTAAATAAGCTTTTACATATCTGGGAAGTTGTCAAATAAAATGTCCTCTAATTAATTGATTGTGCCTGCAAGCTGTAATTTAAATGTTGAGACTCTAACGCCCCAACCTCAAACATGCTCAACCTGACTCCTAGAAACAGAAATAAAACTCTCATGATTAGCAGCAATAAAATAGTGTTTACTCTTACATATATTGGATCTTGATTTGTTATGTGTGTATGTCATAACCAGGCTTATAAAAAAAAAGACGAATAAAGGCAGATGCACAAGGACATAAATCCAATTTATTATGATGTAGAACATCATCCAACAGGTATTAACCTTACAAGTGAGGTGTGGAAATCAGTAGATCAGAGTGTAAGTGCATGTAGGCATGGGAAATCATAATGCAATATTTTGGCATGTGTACAAACAAAGCATGACTACCACGGTAAAGGCCAATGCCAGGAGGGAATGTTGTGGAGAGACTGAGCAACAGGAACTGCAGGCTTTTAAAACCAGGGGAGGAGTGGGCCCAGGTGCACCCAATCAGCCCTGATGACCAAGCCTAACTAGCAAGCAGCAGGAACCGTCACATAGTATATAAATGTATGTATTGTTCAAATACTTCTTCACATTGTACAAATACGTCTAGTGCTTCTCAAAAAGTAACACGAAGTTGTCCTTTTCAAAGCCAATTTTAGGAGGTTGGAAATGTCTGTCTTCTTTCGTAATTGTTCTGTTGAATGCAGCATGAAGGACACATTCACACACATTGTAGCAGGGTCGGACTGGAACAGAAATTCAGGCCGGGAATTTGAGGGGGGAGAAGGGGGGTGCAAGTGTCACACACTCTGGATCGTAAAAACATTAGAAACTCCCGAACCTCCCGACGGCCAGTCCGCTCCTGCATTGTAGGGAAACCACAACTGCAACCGATCAAGCATTGACAATTATACTATACTGTATATTAGTATACTGTACACGGTTGACAAATTGTCAATGCTTTGTCATTAGCACACCTACAGTAAATCAAACATACCATTGTGGTCCAATTAGCTAAAGTTGTGTTTTCCCTAATAAGTCTGTGAAAAGCATCCATTCCCATCAGTCCAGAAATGATCTTCCTCTATACATGTGTGTGCATACGGGAGCTCTAATAGCTTCAGTAACAGAAGGAGGGGAAGCACAGAGATGGAGAGAGTAACACACTGCTCGCTCCTCACTCTCAGCCCCAGTGGGCAACAAGCTTTGCCATTAGGCCATGGTGGACACCCTCATTTGCTCTCTATCCGACTTCTCTATTAGATAATTGACTCCTGGAGCGACTGGTAGACTACAAGAGAGATACTAGAAGTCAAAGTCAGAAGTTTAAATGAAACAAAGTCTACATCTGCACTCGACACGAGAGGCACACACACCGGGGGTCTTTGGATTACATAGATAAGCTCACAGAAGACCAAACTAGACAGGGGATTAATGAACGCATGGCTTGCTTAAAACAGTGGGGAATATAAGAAGATACTTTAAACAAATTAGGTTGAAAAAGTAGTGCAACTGCTATTTCTTGTGATATTCATAGATCTGTTATGTTTTCTATATTACATTTGCTTCCTTAAGATTAGACCAATGGCAACTGCAATGATAGGTTATAGGATTATAACTCCAAAGATGGATTTGATGTGAAAAATGCTTAATTTTCTTTTATATTTTCACAGCATTTGACCGGTACTTCCGTAGCCGTTCGCTGTCTAACAATCGAAGAAACGTGTGGTTCGCAGAATTCTGGGAGGAGAATTTCAACTGTAAACTAGGAATGCATGGCAAAAGGCCTGGAAGCCCCAAGAAATGTACAGGTAAGATGATACAACGTTACATGTGACATTCCAAAGCGTGGTTTAAACAAAGAGTCCTAAGTTTTATTGACTTTTTACGATGAAATGCTGTAACAGTTTCGCTAATATTAGGCTGTTCCCCATAATGTCAAATGGAAATATTTTGACTGTGCTTGACTCTATTTAAGTCCCGGTGCCTGTTCTCTTTAAAACAATCAACTGTCAACTGATTTTCTCTCTAAAGCTACAGTGTATTCAGCTCTCTGTCTCCAAAATGGATGCAACTGAAAAGAAGTTCCAATTAACAGGAATATAACACAACAACAGCCTTAGTTTACAGTTTGTTCCCTCAAGCACAAATAAGCTTAGAGTGTGTAATGTTAGATTTAGAACTACTTTGCTCATCCCAATTATATTGTGACCCATAAAATAATTTGAGGAAAATAATGCGCACTTATTCTCTAAGGCGACTTTGCAGTGACCAGTCCAACACTCGCCTGGCATGACAAACCCTAGCTTTAAATAGTACAGTACATACTTGTACAGTGAATACTGCTGTTCTATACCCTTGAAGTACTGAGTCTACTGGTTTCTTGCCTCTATGGAGCAATATTGCTCTACAATAGCCATATTATCTGTATGCTCACAGCTGGAAAAGAAATTATGTAATTGTTTCTTGCAGTCTATGGTACATACAGTATAGCTTCCAAGGTACTCACACAGCTGTAATGTGTGTCTATTCTAGGGGGATGATGCCATTAGTTAAAATAATTAGCTTCGTACGGGAAGTGTCTCCTATCGACCAGTTGTTACAACAGCATCTTAGCATTTGTGTTTTGCCAGTGTGTGTATGTGCCTGGTCATTTGCCGCGGCCCCTGTTGTGCCACGTCAGAGACCATTAACTCGGAGTGCCAGGGTTGGTGACCTTCGCGTCGTCAACACAGAAGCCAATCAGTGGTCTGCTGTTGAAGGTTACCACAGTGACAGTGCTAGGGTGGGGTTTATTTTGGAGAGAGAGAGAGTGACTTTTTATATTGCTGTTTCTTGCTTTTATCATGCACACACACATGTGAATTGACCTACTGAATGCAGTATTTTAATTTGGAAGTGTTGAGGCTACAATAGTCTTATAAAAACTTAATTGGTAGAAATGCCTTTATTAAAAAGAGACAATGTGCACTGCAAGATGTTAATAGATCATACATATGTTTACATTTACAAATAGTGGTATGATGGTAGTATATTTCCTATTAAATACCATGATCAACAGTTTATTTTTTTTTTATTGGTTGTTAATTGTGGTTAAATAGTTTGCATACTGTATATGTACTTAAGAACTGTTTCGTAGACAGTTGCCATCTGCCCAAGTTAACAGCACAAAGCAACTGCTGGCTCATTATACTGCCAATTATTGAACTAACCTGCTACTAAAAGTGTTCACTGGTTGCTTAGTTTGATGAAATAGAGATGTCATAACATGTTTTGGACGCAGCAAAATACATTAACCCTAGTAATGTACTCAGAAATATAGTACTTGGCCACACGGCGGCACCATCTGATTGTGTATGATTTCTGTGTTTTTAAATTGTCATTGCTGTGTGTATTTATTTATTTATTAATTATTTATTTATGT